>VZTL01049608.1:1425-61160 GCA_013400535.1 Scopus umbretta | reverse complement strand
ACCGCTCATCTGGGAGACAGCCCTCAGCCCGGGGGGGACACTCGCCCTGGAGGGACAACCCTCACCCCGGGGGGGAACACCCCTCATCTGGGAGACAACCCTCACCCCGGGGGGTCACTCACCCTGGAGGGACAGCCCTCAGCCCGGGGGGGGGACACCGCTCACCAGGAGAACACCCCTCATCTGGGAGACAGCCCTCACCCCGGGGACACCACCACCCTGGAGGGACAACCCTCACCCCGGGGGGGAACACCCCTCATCTGGGAGACAACCCCCACCCCGGGAGGGATGCTGCTCACCCGGGGGGGACGCTGCTTACCCCGGGGGCGGCGAACCCTCACCCGGGGGGGACGTCCTGCACTGGGGGGGGCACCACTCACCAGGGGGACAATGCTCACCCCGGGGGGACGCCCCTCACCCGGGAGGACACCACTCACCCACAGGGGGGTCCAGGGGGATGCCCCTCACCTGGGGGACAACCCTCACCCCGGGGGGGAACACCCCTCATCTGGGAGACAACCCCCACCCCGGGAGGGATGCTGCTCACCCGGGGGGGACGCTGCTTACCCCGGGGGCGGCGAACCCTCACCCGGGGGGGACGTCCTGCACTGGGGGGGGCACCACTCACCAGGGGGACAATGCTCACCCCGGGGGGACGCCCCTCACCCGGGAGGACACCACTCACCCACAGGGGGGTCCAGGGGGATGCCCCTCACCTGGGGGACAACCCTCACCCCGGGGGGGACGCTGCTCACCAGTGCGACACCCTTCACCCCAGGATGCTCCTCAGCCAGGGGGACACCCCTCACCTGGGGGTCTCTCCCCTCCCACCCCCCAGGTGTGCTGGCTCACTCCCGAGCAGACGGCGGGGAAGCAGAAGCCCTACATGTACACACAAGGCCAGGCCGTCCTCAACAGGTCCTTCTTCCCCGGCTTCGACACCCCGTCAGTCAAATGCACGTATTCGGCCACCGTGAAGGTAAGCGGTGCTCCCGGCAGCACGCAGCAGAGGGGCCCCCTCACGCCTAGCGGGAGCAAAACCCTCCGCGAGTTTGCAAAGTTTGCTCGCGGGGAAGCCGCCCTTGCAGGGCGCACTGAAACATTGGGGCATTGCATCAGCAGCACCACCCGGCCCTCTGTGCAGCGCCGGCGCGTTGGAGGCGATGCTTGTCGCACTCGCTTCAAAGCCTCCACCGCAGCCCCCAGCAGAGAAGGCACTGAGAAAATTCATTTATACTCCTGTTTTTCTCTTATATTCATCTTTAGATGAATGCAAGCAGACCCCGGCGGGCCTCTTGCTTCTCCCCACCCCACGTGTGCTGGGCACCGCTTTGTGCAATGGCTTGTGAGCGGGTGCACGTGCCGGCTGTCCTGCTGAAAGCTCTTCTCTCCCAGTGGGAGGTGGCTGAAATACTCGGTGTTTGACACCAAAATACCAGCCAGCTGTTGGGATCAACTCAGTGTTTAAACCTCTCTGCTCTCCTCATGCTGCTGCATTTGTCTAAAGTAATTCCTCAAATTATCACAGAAAACCCTATTTTTGCCCTGCAGCAGTCTGAGGGCAGTGGGACGCCTGCTCTTGGTGTATGTAGCAGCAGGAGGGCAACTGGGACGAGCCAAGTTTGGGGGGACACAGCTGGAAGAGTGGGGTGATGCCGGGCTGCACTGCGTCCTGGTGGCGGTGCTGGGGCTGCTGGGCTTCCAAGATGGAAGGAGCAGCTGCTGGTCCCCAGATTTAGTACAAAAATGGGACTAAATAAGCCAAATATCCTCCTTGTGTGCAGGCGGTCATGCAGTGGCACTGGCACCGGGCCGCCCCAGCGTGCCAGCCTGCTGTGGGTGAGGGAAGCCACTTACTGGTGTGACACCAAGCCAGTGCCGACAGCACGTGGTGGCATCAGCTGGTGATGCTAGAATTTATTTTGCTGCTTGCTCTAATGTCTGCCTTTAAAGATTCAGCAGTCTCCCCCCTGCAACAGGTGAGCATGCGGCTCGGCTGTTGTGGAGCCTGGGCATGATGCTCTGTACCAAGAAAAGCGAATTCCTGGCAGCACCAAAGGGGCTCACCCCGTGTTCAGAAAAGGAGAGACTGGACTGGTCTCCCAGGGCTCAGCTGGTGGATCAGCCACTTTGGCTTGAGAACGTGAAAAACAAGTTGTTGTGTAAGAAATGGGAGGAGAGCCGTCACCTGAAGGATCTGCATCCTTTGCCCTGTCAGCACCTGCAGCTCCAGCATTTCTTTATCTCGCTGGCACCTTGCACGGCAGCTCCGGGTATCCCAGTGTTGGACCCAGCTGGTGTTTGAGTCCAAGTGTCAAG
This sequence comes from Scopus umbretta, assembly GCA_013400535.1. Lineage (NCBI taxonomy): Eukaryota > Metazoa > Chordata > Aves > Pelecaniformes > Scopidae > Scopus > Scopus umbretta. The sequence continues at coordinate 58,841 of VZTL01049608.1, read as the reverse complement.
CGATGCTGTCGCAGGGATGCAGCTGTGATCCCAAGTTGGAGCTCAGGGCATTACTGCTCTGCTCTGTGCCCCAAAACCTGCAGTGCCCATGGACCCGGCCACCTTCAACGTGCTGGGATGTGTTTGCCGTCAGACATCGCGGTGCCCCTGGCTGGGTTAGCTGACTTCCCACTCTATACGTTATGGCTCCAGTAGATGTTTTTATCTACGTGTCCAGGTTCCCGAGGGCTTCACGGCTGTGATGAGTGCCACGAGCTGGGAGAAGCAGAAGGATAACACCTTTGCCTTCACGATGTCCCAGCCGATCCCATCGTACCTGATTGCTCTGGCTGTTGGGGACATTGTGTCTGCTGACATTGGCCCAAGGTAAGTGGCTCTGGAGCAGACCCGAGCGTTAAGCCCTAGCTGCAGGCGCTGCACAGTGAAGCTCCCATGCTATGCTGTCCCATGGCAGCTGCCTGCTGCCTCTCCCTGCACTGGCTGGGCTCTGGAGAGCAGGCAGGCGCAGAGACACCAGCCATAAGCGTGACCCGGTCGGTCCCCCGTCTGCTGCGCACGTGGTGCTGCGTCATCAGACCCTGGGCTCTGCTGGGTGAGGGTGCTCCTTGCCTTGGTGCCGGGTCCCCTCGCCTTCGAGGGTGTCCCTGGCTCTGCTCGTTTCTCCTCTGTGCACATGAATGAGAGCAGCGGGTCCCCGTTCAGAGGGTCCCACGTCTCTTCCCAAGGCCCGTTCGGATCCCGGCTGTCACAGTAGCCATATAAAAGCCCTTTGACATTCAGACAAGGAAAGAAGTTACAGCAGTTTGCACTATCGGTCTCATTAGCTTCCTTTATCAGCAGGCTTTTATTTTGCTGTGGAATAAACAGTGCAGTTTTTGTCTGATGAAGCAACAGGGTAAAAGTCCGCTAATGGCTAAAACTTCCTCTTCTACACACCTGGCCAGGAGCCGGGTCTGGGCCGAGCCCTGCCTGATCGAGGCTGCAAAGAAGGAGTATGATGGGGTGATTGAGGAGTTCCTGGTGGTTGGAGAGAAGCTCTTTGGACCTTATGTTTGGGGCAGGTACAGCCTTCTGTTCCCGAAGGGCTTTGCTCCCTGGGGCTGTGGAGGGAGCATCCCGCCATCCCCAGCTGCGTCTGCAGGAGGAGGCTGGGTCTGACCCAAGCCGTCTGCTCTTCCCGGCAGGTACGACATCCTGTTCATGCCACCCTCCTTCCCCTTTGGCGGGATGGAGAATCCCTGCCTCACCTTTGTGACGCCCTGCCTGCTGGCCGGGGACCGCTCCCTGGTGGACGTCATCATCCACGAGATCTCCCACAGCTGGTTTGGCAACCTGGTCACCAACGCCACCTGGGGCGAGTTTTGGCTGAACGAGGGCTTCACCATGTATGCCCAGAGGCGCATTTCCACCGAGGTCTATGGTGCGTGGCCTTGCCCGGCCGCGGAGCGCCGAGTCCCCCCGTGTGGCCATGCCATCGCAGGCAGGATCTGTGCGGGTCCAGGGTCTGTGCGCCATGGCTCAGCGCTCTCTCCGAGCACTGCGTGCAGGGCCAGAGCCTGCACTGCATCTCAGAAGAGGTGAAGAGCAGCAGCCTGCAGCACCCCAGGGGTTTTGTGTTAGCAACAGAACCACCTTCGCTCTGAGAGATGGACGGAGCGCCCACAGCCCCCTGCCAGGGACATGGGTGCTGTGATCTTGCCCAGCCTCACCTTCCTCTTGCTCCCGCAGCTCCCTCGGGGGCTGATGCCAGCTGCCCCGAGCTCCCCCCTGGACACAGCATCACATCCGGCAGCTCAGGTGCTCCCAGCAACGTTTGCTACATCCAGATAAATTTAAATGGCTCTAAAAACCTCTCGCTAACTGAGCGCTGGGTTGTCATACCTCTCTGCAACTCTGCCATCCCAGTGCTTTGTTTATCGGTTTCCTCCGCTCCCAGCTCATGAGCTAACGCCGTTTCCCTTCGGTAGCAGCGCCCCTTGCGCTCGAAGCGCACAGGGGTCTGCTCGGGGTCTCCGAACACCTCCTGCTTGTCTCTGCCCAGGTTTGGCGTACACCTGCTTGGAGGCTGCAACGGGACGGGCCCTCCTGCGCCAGCACATGGACAACACAGGGGAGGACCATCCGCTCAACAAGCTGCGGGTGGTCATCGAGCCAGGTCTGTGGGGCATCCCCGTCTTCCCGCAGCTGGCCGGTGGGAGCGGGGGCAAGCGAGCTGCGGCGTTGGGGCCGGAACCCCTTCTGCTGGGGTGTTTCATGGCTTGCAATAAAATTGGCACTGGTGGTGGGACCTGAGTGAGGTGATGGCTCCAGGAGGGATGTGACAGGCTTGCACCCAGCACAGAAAGTGGAAATCTCAGTGCATGCAAGGACTGTTTTGTTTTGAAGAAGGGCAGATGATCTCTGAGGGTTTTCCCTTTTTCTAGGTGTCAATCCGGATGACACGTACAACGAAACGCCCTACGAGAAGGGGTACTGCTTCGTGAGCTACTTGGCCCACCTCGTGGGGGACCAGAGCAAGTTCGATGCCTTCCTCCAGGTTGGTACGAGGAGGTTCCAGGTGGAGGTGCCAAGTCATACAAAACCCCACGGTGGGAGGCCAGAGTGCAGCGGGACCCTGGGAAGAGGAAGAGGAGGTGGGAAATGGAGATGCTCACAGAGGAATGAGAAGAGGGCAGAGCTTGGCCCTGCGCTGGCAGCAGGTGGTGGCAATGCTCAGAGGTGTCCTGGGGCAGGCCCTGGGGGGAAAGGGGGCAGCGTGGCCTCGGTAATGCTGAGCGCCCATGAGATGGGGCATGGGGAGGGCCAGGCAGCACTGCTGGGGGTGAGCATGTGTGGCATCACGTCCCGGCAGGCCTATGTGAACCGGTTCAAGTTCCAGAGCATCACAGCGGATGACGCCCTCGGTTTCTTCCTGGAGTACTTCCCGGATCTGAAGGAGAAAGGCGTGGACTCCATCCCAGGTCAGCACAGCGCCTTCCTGGCCAGGGGACTGGGGCGCTGCTTTGCAAACCAGCACCCTGTGGGCATCGGAGCCGTCCCACGTCCCGTGCAGACCCTGTGCACGTTGGTTTGTGGGTTTTACTGCTGCCGCTACTGGCCTCGGCTCCGATGGAGGCAGTGCAGCACAGGCTGGCCAGGGATCAGGCACTAACCTGGGCTCAGGTGCCCACCTGCTCAGCCTGATTTTTTTCCATCCAGTCCATGCTCTGCTTTGCGTAGTAGTCCGTGCTCTGTGCTCAGGTGCTGTTTCATTGAGTTTCCCGGTGAGACTTGCTGAGCTCGGCAACTCTCTAGCACCAGGATCTGAGCATTTGCTGGTGGAGCCGCTGGCGAGCACCGGCCTCAGGCGCAGGTGGTGCCCCAGGCTCGGCTCCACCTTGCTCTGGAGAGCCAGGCTTGGCAGGAGCTTTCCATTGCCAGAGCTGCCTCATCTCACTGGCAGCAGTGGGGCTGTTACTGCACAACGTTGAGCCCAGGGTGGCTTAACAGCCTCACCCCGTTCGTCTCCGCTCATCGCCATCCCTGGGCAGGTTTGGTGGTGCTGGGGACACCTTTGGAGGGATGTCTGGGCAGCAGCGCCCGGTGCAGGGTTCAGAAAACTGGTTCCATCTCTCCCTCCCTTCTCCACGGCAGGCTTTGAGTTCGATCGCTGGCTGAACACGCCTGGCTGGCCCCCCTACCTGCCTGACCTCTCACCAGGGGAGCAGCTGATGAAACCGGCAGACAAGCTGGCAGAGCTCTGGGCAGCCGATGGCTTGAACATGGAGGCGATTGAAGCTGTGGACATCACAGCCTGGAGGATGTACCAGCTGGTCTACTTCCTGGATCAGGTCCTGCAGAAATCCCCCCTGCCAGAAGGTGAGGGCCAGGTCACCTTTCAGTGCCCAGGGGAGACATAGGGTGACAGGTCCAAGTCCAGACAGTTGGGTGGGGCCATGAGGACAAGTCAGCAGGACACGTGGGTGTGTGGCCATCGGCTCATCCCTGCTGTGGTCCAGCAGTGTGGCTCCTGGTGTCTGTGAAGCCTTGATCAGTGCGGTGGGGAGTGGAGAGCCAGGGGAAGCACGTCCCTAGACATATGGGGACACGTGCAGTGGCAGGGAGCAGCCCTGCTGTTCCTGGGCTGCCTCAGCTGGGCCATCACCTCCCCACGTTCACCTCTTCTGCACTCTTTGCTGAGGGGCGTCCCTACCCTTCACGCGGGCGTCCCAAGCCGCTGGGCAGGTGGCTCTGCAGGGCTGCCTGGCCCCAGGAGGCCCAACACGGGCACCCTCCTGCCTGGAGCCAGCGAGCGCCTGGGATGCTCCCAGAGCTGGGGGTGCCGGGAGGCTCGGGGCGTCCAGGGCCAGCCGAGGCGGGGAGGATCCCCGAAGATTTGCAGCACACCTGGCGTGGGCTCACAGAGCCCCCACGGGGGTGGTGACGGTCCCTCTCTCGCAGGCAATGTGGAGAGGCTGAGCAAGACGTACCCAAAGATCTCCGAGGCCCAAAATGCTGAGCTGCGACTCCGCTGGTGCCAGATTGTCCTCAAGAACAACCTTGAGGCAGAGTATGCCAAGGTCAAGGACTTCCTCCACAGCCAGGTTTGTCCCTGGGCAGCGGCGGCTGCACCTGGCAGGGTGCCATCGGGGGGGAGCGTGGCACGGGACCTCCTGCATCAGAGGGCCAGGGGTTGGCTCTTGCTCTTGACAGAAGTGTTTGGGTTGGAAGGAGCCTTTAGAGGTCACCTAGTCCAACCCCCCTGCTGTGAGCAGGGACATCTTCCACTAGAGCAGGTTGCTCAGAGCCCCGTCCAGCCTGACCTTGAACGTGTCTAGGGATGGGGCATCCACCCTCTGGGCAACACGTTCAGCATCTCGCCACCCTCAGCATAAAACATTTCTGCCTTACATCCAGTCTAATCCTACCCTCTTGCAGTTTAAAACTGTTGCCCCCTGTCCTGTCACTACAGGTCGTGGTAAAACGTCTCCATCTTTCTTACGAGCCCCCTCTGTATATGGAAAGGTGGCAGTAAGGTCTCCCTGGAGCCTGCTCTTCTCCAGAGTGGATGGCCCCAACTCTCTCAGCCTGTCCTTGTAGGAGAGGTGCTCCAGCCCTCGGATCATTTCCGTGGCCTCCTCTAGACCCACTCGAACAGTGGGTCTTTCTTGCACTGGGGACCCCGGAGCTGGACGCAGTACCCTGAGGGGTCTCACCAGAGCAGGGCAGAGGGGGAGAAGCCACACTTTGTGTGACGCAGCCCAGGATAGGGCTGGCTTTCTGGGCTGCAAGCGCACGTGTCCAGTTTCTCACTCATCAGTATCCCCAAGTCTTCCTCTGCCGGGCTGCTCTCCATCCATCCGTCCCCCGTCTACACTGATGATGGGGATTGCCCTGACCCAGGTGCAGGACCTTGCACTTGGCCTTGTTGAACTTGATGAGCTTCTCATGGGCGCGTTCCTTCTCCAAGGTCTTCTCTCCTCCACAGGCACCGCAGTGCCAAGGGCAGTGTTTTCCACCCTGTCCTGTTCCTCCACGCTCTCCCTGGCCAAGAGCAAGGCGATGCTGGAGGTGGTGTGCCCCAGGGGAGATGTGGGGCTCCACCTGCTGGAGCTGGGGAGGAGGCTGGGGGTAACCCCTGCTCTGTCTCTGCAGGGGAAGCAGAAGTACACCCTGCCCCTCTACCGTGCCATGTGGGGTGGAACGGAGTCAGCCCGGGCCCTGGCCATGGAGACCTTCTTGGCTACAGCCCCGCAGCTCCATGTCAACGTCCAGAACTACGTCAAGAAGATCTTGGGCTTGGAGGTGGCAGAGGACTAGTGCAGCCTGGGCTCTGCTCCCTCCACGGGCTTTCCCTCTGGCACGACCTCAGCACGCTCTCCCTCACTGCACAGGTTTCCATATTAAAATTTGTAATTTTTCTCTTTTTGTGCTTCTCCTGTTCCCGCTGACCCAGCCGTAGCGTGACTCCCTGCTCCTCCTGCCCAGGAACCAGACCGGTGCCCCAGGAGGGGACCCTGCCAGCCCTGGTCTGGGATGTGCAGGTCTCACCAGGAAGCTGGTGTATTCTCCTGGTGCTGGCACAGGAGGGCTGGGCCTGCCTGGAGCAGCTGAAGGAGGTCCTGATCCGCACTGGGGTCTGGTCCTTGCTGGGCTCCTGCCAAGCTGTGACAGGTCCCACGTGGCAGCAGGGATAGGGTGAGCTGGTCCTCTGCCTGGGGGACGCTGTGGGGAGCTGACCCCTGGGGGCCCTGCAGGCTCTGTGGTGGGCACAGAGTGGCAAAGCTGGCAGAGGATGAGCTGGGGATTGCTTCTCCTCCCTCTTCACACCCCAAGGCGCCTGCCCCCACTGCACTGGGGCTCGCTTTGGGGTCAGGGACAGGGGTGGATTCCTGCTCCCCCACCAACAGTCCCTCTCCTGGGCGGGCAGCGCACCAAGCCCCAGGGGAGGGCTGCGGGCAAACTGTGGGCACTGTGGTGTGGTCCCCCACGCCTGCCCGCAGCTCCGTGAGGGCACCCGGCCTCGCTGCACGGCCCTGGGGTAGCCCGTGCTGGCTGGGAGCAGCCGTTGGGGGCCAAGACCATCTTGTAAACCTGGAACCTAACAGACGGGGAGTGACTACAGCAGATTTCTGAACAGCAGTGTAATGGATGGGGGGGTCTCTGCCCCCTGCACAGCCCAGCAGGCTTTTAGCCAGGCGTGTTCTATCAGGAAAGCGAGTCCCTGCTCCGGTGAGCAGCCACGCACAGACAGCAAACGCCACGAGCCCAGAGGTGGTGCCGTGTGCTGAGCCGGGACCTGCTCTTTGCAGTTTGCTAGGATAAATCCCAGGGTATGGACAACGACGCCAGTAAAGCAGGGCTTGAGGGCTTCAAAAAGCCACTGTGGCCTACATACGGCGGACACCGTAGGACTAAAAGCTAGACAGCCACGCTGTTACTTACTCCTTATCAAATGCAGGAATACGAGCACACTCCCCAAAAGTACAAAACTGCCCCAAGGCTGCACTAACACCAGTAACCCCAGGAACCTGCTGGCCATAAAGGCCAGGGAGGCCACCAGCTCAAAAGGATGCCCTGAGGTGGCGGTAACGAGAACAGCCAATTGCCTCTGAAAGCACAAATAAACCCCAGGGCGTGCGCTGGCCCTGCTGCCATGCCTGCGGCAGCACCTCCTCCAACACCAGCTGCTCCTGCCGGACCAGAGATCCCTTAAGAAGCCCAGGGGTGCCCTGTGAGGCTAACAGGGCTGTCCCTTTTGGGCCGTGCATCCGCCTGATCCTACGGGAAGGGTGGCCCATTCCTCCACGGCAGCCCTGGCTCTTCTCCTGCTGCCTCCTCCTAAGACCCGGCCCAGCCCTGCAGGGCTGAACCACGGGGGACCCGCCGCAGCCCCCACGCACGGGGGAACAGCTCGGCTCCTGGCGCAGTGCCTGGTCGCGGCACTCTGCCACAACAGCAGACCAGAGGCAAGTCACCACACTGACGTAACAGCAGCCTTGACCGCAATTTTTCAGACAATGAATCCCACTGATGTAACGCAACTCTGACCAAGCACTACGGTCACTAGCGCTGGGACTAAGCCAAAAGCACCTCCAAAGCATGGACGCCCACCGTGCCCTGGCTCAGAGTTGCAGAGGCGGCACATTTCCTTGCTGATGGGCTCAGGAATAAGCTCCAAGCCCACATAGTTTGAGAAAATGGAGTAAAAGGGGCTCGTTATGGCACGGTTGAAATCGGCCCGTTCTTCCTTACTGAGGGAACCAGGCTGTGCATGTTTGGGAAATGGGTGTCCTCTAGTGGATTCAGCATTGCTGAAAACAACTTGCAGTATTCCTAAAAGTCTCAGTGTATAACCTTTCTCCATTTGCAGATCTTTTGGCTTCCCAGGGAACATGCAGATTGTTGGTACAATTGACATGACCTCTGACAAGAGACTTCATTACCTATGAGGCATCTGGAAATAATCCCTCCAGCTGAAAATGAGCGCTTTGCTCTCACGCATCTGCCACCCCTGGTCTGACTCACCTCAGCACACCCTCAGCTGGGAGGCAGATTTGAGTGGTCTCTAAAGCATTTCCCTTGGATTAAATGAAATGCCACGTTCTCCGTTGCAGAGAGACTGCGATGCCCTCAGCACAGCGAAGCACGCACGTGCATGTCACGCTACAGGACGCTGAACGGGAGCTCATCTCATACTGCACCGGGAACGCTTCAATGGCCTGAATTCAAAATTACAGCTGCAAGGGTGGAAACACAGGGGCTGGGCAGCTGCGCTTCCCAGGAGGGATCTGCCACCACTCCAGCTGAAGCCAACTCTTGCCATTCCAAAAAGCCAAGCAGAAAGCAGCACCATGTCAGCGCTGTCTTCTGCTTCACCGCTGCAAACGGATGCAGCTTAAGGCAGGACAACATTTTGCTTCTCAGCTTGAGTGTCACTCCCTCCTCTAGGTTGCCTTGGTGGCTCTCAGGCTGGGGAGCAGTTCTGTCTGCAGATGTTTCACCAACACCAGCTGATCTCCGACGCTCCACAACCAAGATGCATAACTCAGCAGCCGGGGAGAGGCAAAGCTCCTCTCCCCTCTGCAGCATGGGAAGCATCCAGCACGGCGGGGAGCTGCAACTGGGAGGGAACAGCAGCTGCTTCTGAACTGGCTGGGAAGGGCGCTCTGCCTTCATTCACCTTCCTGCAAAGGCAACGACTAACAAAGACACTTCGACATAAAATTAGTAACAAGATGTAGCACACTTATTTTTAACAAAGTGACCTTCATCAAGCTTGGAGCTCTTTTTGCTTAATTTTTTCCAAAATGAAAGCCAAGTCAATCATGAAATGCCAGGAGAAGATGTTAACTCTTTATTAATAAATTGATTTAGAAAGGCTTAGCGAGACAGGATTAATGGATGTGATGGTCAGAATGGACCGCTGTAATCTTCTAGTCTGACCTGCTGCAGAGCACAGGTCTGGACTTCCTGCAGCCCACCAGTCGAGGCAGTTGCAAAAGGGCTTATCTCTTAATCCACACCATGGAGAGCCTCTGAAAAGTCACTACACTCTGGTCCAACCGTCAGCCTCACTGTGAACACCACACGCTCTGTTTCCAGTTTTGTTATATCTGACTTCCATTTACAGCCCCTGGCTGTGTCAGATGAAGTGCTTTAAATAGTATTCTTTAAATATTGTGTTTCAAAGTATTAATGACTCTCTTACTCACGACTGCTTTATTTTACAGTATAAAAGTAATAATGGGCTTGATTCTGAGCTTAGTTACTCCCAAACCACATGGAATAAATTAATTCCTGTAATGGTTTCAATTTTACATTTGTGTAACAGAGACCAAACCCTTCTCCACAAAGGTACAAACCAAACAAATCCATGGGAGAACAAGTCAGCTGTCCATGCTCCTCTTGGCCGCCTGCTAGATTGTGTAGACACTCTGAGCAGCTCAGTATGGAATGGTAAAAAAGAGAGTCAGCTGTAAAGTGCTAATGTTTTTGAGGAACAAATGAAAAGTTTGGTTACCAAAGCATGTCATATGTCTGAGCCCAGCTCTGCGCACTGCTTGTCTGATATGTGGTTAGCTAACGACTCTATGATGTCAAGAAGGAGTAGCTGACTTAGGGAGCGGAGATTTGGCAACTTGGAGACCTTCAAGGAAAAGAAAAACAGAACAGAAAAAACAGAAAGAAATTAAAACCCTCCCCAAATCATAGCTGATGTATCACCGCTTCACCCCTGCCACCCCGCGTGAAGCAGGCAGGTCAGGCAAGTCAAAGGCTGGGCACGTACGGCATAAAATCGCAGTCGTGGAGCTGGGCAGCAGAGCACGGCCCACAGGGGCTCCAGTCACGGCTTCCTGCGCCTACAACCCAATTTCAGACTGCTGCACGGAGGGGACGGGAATGGAGAGCAGCAGAAATGCTGACCCCAGCACTGCCTCTCTCAGAAGGGAATGTAATTACTGTTTATGTTGACAACTCTACTGCTAATGGGTGCCAGCTAAGCATGCTCCTAAATGCAAAGTTGGGCACCAGCACAGCCCAGACTTTGAAGTCTCTGTGTTTCTACTGAGAACGTGACTTAGGACCTGACCTTTTGCTCCTGTGTGCTCCTAAGGAGAGCTTGTGCTTAGTGCCCATGCTGGTTTTGCTGGCATGCCTCCCGCAGTCAAAGCAGGTTGGTGGAGCACTAGCCAACAAAAACCTTCACCACATCAGATATATGAGAATCTACAACAAACTTCAGGCTTTTAGGCTGTTCAGAAGCTCAACTGTTATCAAAAAGGAGCTCTACACATTCCTTCCTTCTCCTCAACCTCACAGCAATGAGCTGGTAACCCCTCTTTCTAGAGTTATTAACATACATGCCCAGCCTTGAAGGCAGACTCTGCCTAAAAGCCTGTCCACTCATCCAACCTGTATTAACTGATCTAATAAAAGATACCACCTCACTCTAAGCAGCTCGACTGTGATAAAAAATAAAGATGTCCCAAGCATCTTTTGAAACCCAGGAAGAAAACGGCTGAGTACATTTTCAGAGTGAGCTCAGGACACGTGCTGAAGTAATATTCTCAAAATAAGGGTCTGCAAGCACTGGGAGGGAAAGAGACCCCCTTAACACTGGTGGGAATCCTGCCCCTGCACCGAGGCACGCACTGCGGAGGAACAGATCAGGGTGTCAGGACAAACACTTCAGAACAGCAGTTTTATTAGGGCTTTTGCAGAATACCGACACACAAGAGCCTAAAACCACGTTGCCCAAACTAGCAAACCTCTTGGAACAGCTCTTCAATCAGTGTTCTTACTGTGGGGAAAACTCCTTAACAGTCTGAATCGAGAACAACGTTAATCAAGCTGGAAGAACAGGAGATCCCAACGGCCACACACCCGGCCTGCCTAAGCCCTGATGACCCAGCGGGCTTGCGCAGCTAGAACAAATCACGCTTCAGAGCCTGTGGCTTGCCAGGGAGCAGAACGGCAAGCATGTCTGCCCAGCCACACACAGTCACCCAGCGCCAGGCCAAAAATCACACACTGAAGCCTCTCAGGCCAAAGAAAAACATTGCATAATTAAGATTTCTTCGTGCACATCTGCTTGACAGTCTTCCAGACACATTTTGATGAAAACTGTTCTAAAAGTCAACAGTTTAAATATAAAACATTTCCACATATTCTGGTTAGTGGAGTACAATTGAGTAACGCCCTTCAGTTCAGATCTCTTTTTCTGAAATGTCGCAATGTTCACTTCCCCCCAGTACGTTCTGGTGAGAATCGTGCCAACCTGTTTGTCTTCCTGTGGCCTCCACTGGGAAGTTGAGACCGTGAGATTTCAGCTCGCAGGGACTGTAACGCATTGACCCCAAACCCCAGGAGACGTCCCAACCACCAGGCTATCCTGTCACCCACGGTGGGACCATTCTCCATCCCCTGCTGAAGTTGGGCCACTCTGCAGGATTCATGAGGCCACAAGAAAATACATGAAGATGAAGGCAGGGGCTGTAACCTCGTGCCGGGAACTCTCTGCTGAGAGCGTGACTCCTGGAGGCTGGCTCCACTCTCAAAGCTTTTTATGCATTTTCAGTTATTTCTGAATGTAAAATGCACGACACTTGGGCAACTTAGGCATTTAATAAAGAGCCCAAACATGTCCCTCTGTCTCATCTCTAGACACAAACTGGACTGAGCGGTGCCCTCCTTCCCCATGGGCAGCGGCAGGACGATCGTGAGATTAAATATACAGAAGAGAGAGAGCTACTTGAATGCTATCTAGGGAATTATTATCAATAAGTGTGTAGCATCCAGAAATCCCAATTCCTACAATTTATCTATCAATTTCAACAACGTTAATGGTTGTGCAACAAACCGGTGACATGCTGGGAAACTCTCACAAAGGGATTGTACCTCACAGGAACAACTGCATGACAATACCCTTCTTCTCTCGAGTGAGGACAGGAATATCAGCACATCAGGCTCCTGACCTTTCCTATCACTGATGCATCATCCCACCTATCAGAACACTGGAACTACAGAAAGCCCAGCCAGGACATGGTAATTTGCCTTCTGAGCACATGACAATATAACATCTATGACAGAGAATACTTCAAGAGAAATATGAACAGCACACTCGTAACTGCAAGTGAAAGAGAGATTTGTGCCCCTCAATACATAACAAACTTATCTTGCTATACACATGAGAACCCAATGATGGCACAAAATTAGCAGCTGGAACAAGTGGAAATGGAAGCAAATCTGTGTAACTTCTGTTTTGGAAGGTCACATTTCCTGACCAGGCTGTTCTAGTCTTTTGTTTATTTTTCGTGTGAGAATTATGCCTAGCAGACTTGTCAGTGAGTGCCAGTGACATGCAGCCAGCTGTCAGCTGTCTCACGTGAGAAAGAATGAAATGGATTCCTATATTAATGTGTCTTTAACCAACGCAGCGATACAGGACAGCAGCTCTCAAAAGCCCCAGAAAAGATGCAACCAACCTTGGTGAACTGGTGAACGATGATGTGCAGGCAGTGCCTCTTCATGTCCAGGGCCTGGGTCTTGTCAGCTGCCTCTAAAATCTAGAGCAAAAGCAACCAGGTGATTTTCCTGCTGCATGGCTCAGATGTACACTGGCATGAACACCGTTCCGACTCAGAGGAAGTAATTCTTCTGAGCTAGGGAAACATCTCCATTTTTCATAACAAACTTGAATCTTTTCTGATCTATTCAAAAATAAGCCTTGGATTTAAAACGTGTGGAGTCCTCAGGAGATAACCGGTAGGAAACTGCACATCTATTTCAGAGCCAGGTTCCCTGAAGTGCACCAGGGAGACTGGCATAGGCAAGAGCCAAAAGCAGTTAATGCTGGAATTGATTCTGCTCACGTTGCAGTGGGTTTGGTCTGCTTACCTAGTAGATGGATTTGTAGGCCTTCTTATCACAGAATATTTTTTGTTAGTTTAAACTTCATTGCCAGATCCTGTCAGCGTTACTGATAAAACAAGACTAACGTCACCTGCACATCACTGTTTGCCCTGGTACGAATGTCTACCAAAAAAGGGTTTGGAGTTAAGTGCTGAGCATCTTAAAAAGCCCTTTAGAAACACTGGGCTACGAAGGGGGATGAGGAGCTCAAGAGGAACATCCTGTTGGCCAGTCGAGCAATATCTGCTAAACACTTCAGCACAGGAGCGCTAGTGGCACAAAAAGCAGATAAGGAAACAAAGCCGCGGAAGGCTGCGCTCCTGCATACGTGTTAACCACACAGGGCCACGGGCATTAGAAGGGTCTGTGCAGCCTCAGTGGATGTCAGTCTGGAAGCAACTTGGTGAACCTGGCACGGGGGTACCCACTTGACGAGACCCTTTGGCTCTCCTGTACCTAAGTCAAGCGACTAATGAAAGCTGCCTGGGGACAGTTACCTGGAGTACGTTCTCCACTGTGACATTCATTTCTAGATTCTGCTTACAATAGGCTTGCAATCTGTTGTTGGAGAAGCCATAATAGTAAGGTGCAGCAAAGAGGTAGCTGTTAATCTCGTTAAGGAAAAAAACGTAAAGCAAAGGTAACAGCACTGATTATAAATACAAATCAATGACAGAAGTTAAAATGCGGTGCCTGTTAATGCAACCCTGACAAATAATTCTCTCAGGTTGTGCCTGGCAATCCAGAACAAAAGGAAGGTGAGCTGCTGTACATGCACTTTAGACAGATACTTCAATTACTTTAGATTTAAGGATACAGGGAGTCTTCAGGAGGCATGTTGACTTCTCCATAATAAATGTATCTAAGCATAGATTCAAATGCTTGTTTGCTGGGAACCATTTCGCCTATAGAAATATTCACTTGCCCATCTTCTGGCATGAAGGAACGGAACATGGCTTCAAAGTAACTGGAAACGGAAATAAAGCTGATGTAAAACATTCTGCAGACAGATGGTTTAACCCAGTATTGTTCAAAGGCTGCTATCAAGCACTACGGCTTCCAAACAAGCAAATTCAGGTGACAGCCTGGGCAAAGACACTGCTAAGTTGTAGTTTCATATATGTCTGCCTGTGAGAGAACTCCAAATATAATCCCCCTAATTTCCATTAGCATTACCTGAAATTTGTCTCTGTTTCTTGAAAATTAGGACACATGGTGCTTTGATTTTTGTCTAATTTGCATAAGACCCAGTAGAGAGCTTAAAGCGTTATGAATTTCCTTGGTATCTACAGGCTGCCAATCATGCAGGGCTGTTTTAAGAGCTGTGAAATGCTTCTGGTAAAATACGACAGTAACTAATACTGAATATTATTACTGGGACTGGAAAAAAATTGTGACAGTATTTGAAATAGAAATTTTATGTGAACACAATGACTTGCAGAACACAAAGGTGCAGGTACACAGAACACACAAGCGAGGACAAACCCACTTTCACCCACGTGCTGAGGAGGGAGAACAGCACCTGTCTGCAGAAGGGTGAACGTGCCTCTGCAACAAAGTACGGGAACAATCTTGTCTCTGTTAAGCACCACTTTTTGTTACGCTTATTCATACCCAGTCTTAAGTATCAGCAAGCGAGAGAGAGATTCAAGTTTCACATGGATGTTCACCATCAGAAGATTCTTTCTGACCTCAGTGGACATCTGTTGCTTTCCACTTCACTGAAACTGCCTTATGCTTTGCACCCTTTTTCCCTTCCTGTGATTTTACAGATTCTTTGTCTTGCAGTGCAGCTTCTTACACAACCTCTAGAGAATCTCTACAGTTTTAATTTTCTCCTATCTTTCCCTGCTGGGTATCAAATTGAAAAAAAATATTTAATCACTGTTGCTTAAAGGCTTATTACACTCGTTGAGCAAAGCTGCATCTTCTACTTTATGTGGATACAAAGTTCTTCCCTGTCTTCTAAAAAAAGCAAGCTCACCCATAGATTGCACAGCACTGAATTTTACACATGCAATGTTTGTTACAGTTTTAGTAAACAGCGACTCACCTGGAGCGGGCTGCTAGGATTGCTTTATGGGCTGGCCGTGGGTGGCCGTCTAAGAGAAGGATGATATCACAGAATTCAGTCCCAGCTCCTTCCAGGTAAGCCTTCATGTCCTGAATTAGAGATGTTCCTGAAAGTTAATGTAATGAAATAGTTAAAGACATGATACTTCCAGGTGACTAGGTACTATCGAACTAATATATGGCCAAGCCATAGCTCCAACCCCTCTTTTCCTTTGGGACCCTTGGGGTGAGCGGGAGGCAAGGCCTTCCTCATCATCTCGGAGCAAAATGAGCTTCATGCCTCCCCATGGCAATCCATTACCTACTGCCCATCCCAGAAACAAACCTGGCAGCTCTGCTTTCAAAGTGCTGACAGCAAACACCGGCAGTGGCTGCACTGAAAGGTGTTCTTTATAGATAAGGAAATCTGACCTTTTCCCACCCTTTTCTTCTCATTATTTTCAACCACCAGGAATAGAAAATTTTGTCTCTTAATGGAAAAGCTTTCCCAAATCCTCAACAAAGGCTTCTTTTATCCAACATTTTAATTTACCTTTGAAAATACACAATAACTGAGAAGCAGAGCACATTCATGTCTGATCCAAATTCACTCATGTTTTCAAAGTTCATCTTTCCATTTTTTGATGTTTGGGTCTTTCCCACCGTTCCAGCTCTGGATACAGAAGCTGGCTATGCCATCCTCCCGGACAGTACACCTCTCTTCTCCCTGGGACAAATGCCAGCCAAAGGCTTTCTCTTGACCTTCCAGGGCTGGCTTCCCCATCTTTTTCTCCAGTCCCCAACTCTTTTTGTGCAGTTTTCCAAATCAATACTGTCAATGCCTTGGAATTTTGTGGCCTCAGCAAATTTCATTATTACATTCCTTTTTTTGTGTATGTTGGGATGATGAAGTCTTGAATAAGGCCAGTCCCAAATCAGTCCTTGATGAGTTCTGTAACAGAATTGTAAATCAAATCTTCTCCTTCCAGCGCAATCACAGAATGAAAACTAAAGACATGACCACTAGTACAGGTTATTTATCTCCTCAAAGCCTTCTCCCTCCCTAGCTTCTCTTCGTTTCTTCCATTAACTTTTCTTTGTCTTGGTCAATTTTTCCATTTTTTTCCTTTTTTTCCTCTCTCTCCCTCACACACACACACACTATAAGGTCTACCTTGTCAGCATTGGCTTACTCACAAAATCTTCTTACTCCTGCTCCTTCTTCGGTGAAAACCTATGAGCAGGCCAGCGCTCCCACTCAGCTTTGTTACCTTCTAGTCCACTGAAGGTCCACTGCCTTTTCTTTGAATCATTCTTTATACCCTTCCTTCTGCCTCTTCTCTCCCTGAACAGAACCAGGATATTTTATTGCAAGAAGAACAATGACTATATTTAACATGACCTTTCATGTATTTTGATGGGGATAATGTTCTGACTGAAGGTCACTGGAAAAAGAACCGTCATGCCCTGTCTTAGTCTGGGAAACAGCCTAAGCACGGTTATACCAACTGGAGAATCAGTGGTCTGCAGTGGTCTACTTCCTAGGCTGTTTCCTAGACTAAACAAACCATTAGCAATGCAAAACCAGCACAACTAATAACTTTATAAAGCGTAAAGTTACCGATGTCAAGCGGCTGATCAGAATGTGTTCGAACAGGAGGCTGCTGTTTTCTCCGTACAATCTCCACTATGAGGGATGAAGAAAGATGCTCAAACTCCTTCATCATTATTACCTGATTAAAATGTGATTCCTTCACCACAAAGTTCAGGCAATGTTCCTTAAAAAAACCCAATATTAATTAAAAAAAATACGGTTGACTGTATGAAGTCATCCTACAGCATCACATAAAAGTTACCATGTTGCACAAGTAAACAGCTGACCTTTCCTTACGACCCTCCACATGGATCCTGCAGCTGGAACTATCAATAATCTCCTTACTAAGTGACCATTTAGGCTCCTACCTGAACAGGAAATTCAGAACAATTCTAAGCCTCTAGAAAAACCTGACTAAGAGATAATAACAAGGAAAAGATTAATTGTCTCCCATCTAGCTGCTCTGAAGATTTCTAAAATAGGAATCTCAGGAGACACCGAAAACCTCATGGAGCTAACTAAGATTGGTTGCTATCTCATAAAAGTTCTTTATACAATTACATACCAAAAGTTAATGAGAAGGGTGAAGAGATCTTAACTCTTAACACTAACACATTAAGGGCACAAATAGTTTGCAGGACTTCCTTGTGTGGATTTTGCCTTAATCTTTACTGTAAAGGTTGCACAGAGCTCTTGGAGGTTCTTGTACAACAAACTTGCTAGAAAAATCAATGTGGTGGAAAGGTGACAAATGAACCAGACCTAATGCTAAGCAGTTAAAGGGACAAAAAATGGCACTTCATTTGCCAATGCGAACCAAGGCTTTCCCTCAGAACACTTTCATAAGCAAAAATATAATCTCTACCAGCTCACCCTAAGGTAAGTACAAAATTCACCCAAAGATTAATTACCACTGTCCATTTTCTGCCAAGTTATTTCAACTGGGATCCACAGGGATCTGCCCAGGACCCATCTGTAAAATGTTTTAAACAATGACTAGGATGCCAGAAATAGCAGCCTTCTGCAGATGGCACCCACCCACGAGGACTAACGCGCATTTGAGAAGACAGGATGCCAACTCAAGGTGATCCTGACCAAATGGAGTTGTGTGGAAGAGCCCCTGTCACCCTGCTGGTAGCGAAGGCAGGTGGAGGTAGCTGGCTGACCTGAAATTATTGGCACTAGATCCACCAATGCTGAGATACTTGCTTGAGCTCCTGGGCAGCTAATGGCATCATGGTCCCATGCACCAAAGACTGTGCCAGTATTTACATACTTGCTGCTGACTCGGCTGCTGTCCTCCTGGATGTTCTTCCTTTGCCCAAATCCAGTGCATAAAGAGTGCCTAAGGAAGTGCTGGTGCATACTGGTTTGTCTTGCCCCACTCTGCTTAGGGCGTCAGCTTTATGGCCAGCTGATGTGCACAAGCTACTCCATAGGTATTGCATAATCTTGGACTTGGGTGGAGCAGAAGCTTTAAGCAGAATTGGCTCTGGCCACTATTGGTGGGAACAAGACCACCCCAGCAAATCATGGTCTGAAGCCTGGGGGTATTGACTCTGTCATGACTTTCAGCAAATGCCTAAGAGTCCTTGTCCCACTACGTAGAGACGAAGAATTGCAGCACCATTTTGTTTTTCATATCAAAGGCATGAGAACAGAACTTAGTTTGCATCAGACCAGGTAAGAACCTGTTTGCAGTCTCTGTATAAAACAGTAGGACCAGAAAATGCACTGGTTCCATCTTGCTGCAGTGAGAGTGAACTGGGGAAGAGCCAAAGTCACTCTGCCCTTTATATCCTACAGGGCAGCTATGCAAAAACATCAAACACTTATTGAAAAAACCCTACATAATATTCACGAGCAACTGCAGGACAACTCTAACATAACTCAAGTAACTACAATTATAGGAAAAATCTAAATTCTGCAAAACCTGATAGCTTTTGCAAAGCATTAATTACATGAATTTTATTTTTTTAAATTTCTTATCAGTTACTTTGTATGCAAAATGTGATTACCTTTAGCTGATCCAGCTGAAGCTTGTTAGCATTTTCACACACAATGAGCACATTCTGCAGATCTACGGATGCTTCAATATATTGAAGGCAGAGCTGTTCCAGTCGAGAGAGCTTGAAGTTTAAGGCTAGTTTGTATACATCCATAATAAGTAACACATCCTGCACATGACCTGAAATTACAAGAGATAAAAATGTTAGAGAGCTCACAAAATAAAAAGAGAAATTTTTCTCAAAGTATTCAGAGTATTAAGCATTTGGAATGGTAGAATGGGCAGTGATTGGAGTATTTTTATGGAGAAAAAAAATCCATTGCTGGTTACAGACAAAATCTGAATTGACACTAAAAAAGGAGTTTCAAAATTGAGGCATGAAAGAGCCACCCCAAAAGACTTTTTGGACAAATATTTTGTGACAATCTGGATCACCATTTTTTAAAACCCTCAAAAGAAAGTGAAGTCTCTAAAAACACTAAAAAAAGTTCTCTAAAAAGTTCTGAAGCTAGCAGCCCAATTTTCCAAAGTGCTCAGCTGCTAACAGCTCTGCTGAAGTCCTTGGGTTTTATGCAGTATTAGCAATCAGCTCCCTGATTTTGACAGACCCTTAAGAAGGCACTCTGTGCTTGTCCGTGTACAGATGTGAGGCTGGTCTAGAAGAGAGGGCTGAAGTAAGAAAGGGGCAATGGGGACTCTCGTAGGCCACTGCAATGGGGCTACTGGGACACCAACTCGAGGAATAATCCTCCACAGCCTTTGCTTTCCTCACAGGAGATCTCTGGCCATCTGCTGTAACTACTTTTTGATAGAGAAAAGCCTTCCTGCACATCACGTGTTTTCCGTGTGTCTAATTGGGAAAATCCCATTTGATAAGCATGCCCAATTCTACTAGCTCAGGCTCTGGATGGATCCCTAAGGTGCTGCCCTCTGAACTGAGAGGAGCAACTAGGAATACAAATGGTCAGGATAGGTAAGCACCAGGGAGAGTGTTTGATGGGCTGGGGGAGAAGGGCAGCAGGCTGCCTGGGAAGCCTGTAACAAAGGGAGAGTTCAGTGCAATAATCCTTTCTTTGGTCTGACCGTGTCCTGCCATGAGCATGCTGAGGATCAGTGAACCTGCTGAGAGCGGGATCTGGCAATGTCAGCAGACCCCAGTGAGAAGGTTCCCTCATCCCTATTAATCGGGCTTACTCTCAGACATGCCACCTCGCAGGGAAAGCCTTGAGACAACTGCATACAAATTATTATTTTCCGAAGAATTACCTTTTATAAAAAGGAAAGATCCTGGACTGAAACTGCAGCAAAGCTTCCAGCATTAGGATAGACACACCTCGCTTTAAATGACTGTGCCACACGGCTGCAGCTTCCCCAGCCCCACCAGCTGGAGTTCCCCCGGTATCCAGCCTGACTCCCACAGCCCAACAGACCTCATCACGCAAACAGGCCATGAGTTAGATTTGCTGTGTGGGAGCTGAGAGATCTCTGGCTGTTACCTCTCAGCCTCCAACTGTTTTTAACTTGGGGATCTTCAATGAGTGCATCGAATGGATTTTTCCTTTCATGAGGCATTCCTTTGGACCGGCCTTTTGAAGAGATGATAAATACTGGCTTGCTCTGCCTTTCTGTGTGGGCTCTGTTTGCAACAGATCAAAACAATACTAGAGAAAGGATATAAGCCAACCCAGGATACATGGTCCTTCCAGGCAGGCTGCTGTAACGTTCAAAATACCACGGAATTTCTGGTTGGTTGGTTGGGGTTTTTTTACACCTTTTGGAAAGATCAAGAAACTGCTTTTCCTTGATGTTTGAAAAGAATTAGGAAAAACCAAAGCACTGTTAGTATGCTTTGAAGGAATCTGCTTTTTTTTTTTAATCTCAGGTAAGTAATTAAGTGCTTAGAGCAGGATTGATCATCTGCAAATGCTCAATCCTGCTCTGTATCAAAATAAATGTTTGCTCCCCAGTTGTGAGTACTTTTTTTATCCTGCTGTCCTACCTTTGCGAGGGTATTTTATTTTATCCGTATACAGAAACTGCATGAGCACCTCGAAGGGTTGTGCCTCAGCCTCTCGGATGGGCACTTCCAGCAGTGGCTGCAGGCGGCACAACTTGACATTCCCACCAATCCCATCCTTCTGACCTGTTGCATGTCCCTCGTCTTCAAGATCTTGCTTTGATTTCTGAGACAGAAAAAACACTCAAACACGGCAACAAGGCTGTGTCAGCTCACACACATTACTATCAAACCGGAGGAAAGATCCTTCTCATTTACTGTACAATCTTCAAGACCCAAGATCTCATTATCTTCAACATAATAAGGAATTCATATGTCTAAGACCTACTGTTCCATATCCTGTGACAAACATGGATCAGAACAAACGTGAGCTCCTGGATGAAGCCCAAAAGAAGGACCTCAGAAAAAGGGGGGAATGAATTCCACTGAGCTCAAATTTCTGCCCTCAGCAGAAACCAGCATCTCTCCTTGGAGAAGCAAGATGTAAGAGCAGGTTCCACAGACCCCTGCCTTGCAAAGTCAGAGCTCAGTGCCGCACAGAGTATTTTAAGCCACTCTGTTACTTTCAAGTTTCACTCTGACAGCCTTTCTCTGCAGCCTTTTCCAGTAAAGACAGAGGACCGTGGGGTGGCAAAGCAATTAACTAGGGCAATGAGGCACCCATACGTCTTTCTGCAGGTTGTGTGCTACCACTTCCTCAAGAGCAATAAAATGTTTGCTGCTGAAAAGCTGTAAGTAGTTAAAATTAATAGACAATGAACCATAGGCACCAGACCCTCAACTCTGGAAAAAAATCAGGAAATACTAAGGTAAAGTATTAGAGCCAGTAAAGTAAAGAGCCAGCTCAAAACCTTAACACTGCCTTCCCTCTAATCTGTCTTATTTTGCAGGCCATCCCTATGACATACAGCTTTTACCCTCCCCAGAGGAAGGGGTACACACACCTCCCCCAGGGATATTCCACATGATTAGAACTTACACAGCTACAAGAGCTCCCAAGAACCGTACCACCAAATCCAGATAACTGGATTAACTGTAGCTCCTCAGTGTTACACTCCTCACTGGCTGATATACATCCAGTAGCCTATGTTAATACTAATTATCCTCCTTATTTTACTTGCCCAAGAGCACCTTAGCATCAGATACTGCTTTGGTTCTACATCTGTCTCAGTAGGTATTATCTTTTTCCTAACAACCTTATTTCCAAAATTGGGTAGAATAAGCATTACCTTGCCACAGGATTACTTTTCTAAAAGACTCACTTGTTTCAGCCTCTCTCTTGCCTGTATGATTTTCTTTTTCAGCCATTTGCAGCGAGCTGTAACAATTGCGGTGTGTCCACGGACTCGTTCTTCCTTCTGTCAAAAGTGAAGGAATAAGACATATTAAACTTTTATTCCCAAATCACTTGGTGGTGGCAGATGGCAGAAGCCATAGAAACATGGGCTGAACTCCAGGCTACTATACATTTAGTTTAAGTTAGAA
The DNA here is from genome assembly GCA_013400535.1 of Scopus umbretta. Classification (NCBI taxonomy): domain Eukaryota; kingdom Metazoa; phylum Chordata; class Aves; order Pelecaniformes; family Scopidae; genus Scopus; species Scopus umbretta. Next base: position 36,791 of record VZTL01049608.1, on the reverse strand, counting down.
TCAAAGGCAACATTACATCTGCTCTGCACATCCATGTGAAATTCAACACCTATTTTCCCTCAAGGCTAATGGCAAACACCATTTGGAAAGAGCCTTTGTTACATTCACTGAGTGGAAGCTGTTGTGTAGGTTCAGTGTCAGAGATATTGCTTTGTATTGTTGCATTTTATTTCAGTAATTTAAAAAGGCTCTTGAAAGGGTACATGGATCTGCAAACCGCTGACCTGCTTTTTCCAGGAGACAGTTGGGACCTTGGAGTCCAGAGGCCATTAGTATCATTTTCATATTACAGCTATATAGAAGGTGCTCTGATAAATTCGGGTTATGTCTCAATGATCCACAGATCTTCTCAGTTTAAAAGTTTCTTCTCCTTTGCAGCTTTATAAATTTATCTGAATTAATGGAACTTACTAAACCAGACAGGCGTCATTTTCACCAGTGACACTGCTCTTAAACCTTCATTCCAAGGTTTTCTGGCACAATCATCATACAATTTACTTTTTCGCAGCAAGCATGCTACGCACACAGTAACACCCCTGTTGGCACCTTTTCAGTAAATTCTACTCACCTCTCCCAGAACAAACTCCAAGTCACTGAACTGCCTGTTTTCCCATAGCCGGCCATAATCTTCATGTAGAGTGCATTTCGGGTAACAAGAAAACTAAAAAACAAAACAAAACAAAAGACGACAGAATTAATTTCAAATGGCTACATCCAAAAGCATTGTAGTTACATACACTATCACTGGATTTTCTTATTAACTTGACTTCAATGTAATATATAAAGCAGAAAATAATAACCAAACACATGCAAGGGCTTCCCCTATGGTGAAGGTAATGAAGGTAACGCAGATTAACATGCAAGAAACGTCTCTCATCACTACTTGCAGATTTTAGGATTTGGTGGCTCGGAGTCTCCCCTGCCCTCAGGACTTGTCTGAGGGTCCCACGCACTAAAAATAAACTTGAGTGTAAGGGGGATTTGACCTGGTGTGAATATCTTGAAATTTAAAATTTAAAATTGCCATAGTTACTGGGGGGTTGCAAGTGGGAGTGCTGCATGCAAATAAAACTTCCGTACAAAATGCTCTGACCCAAGAACACCGAACCTGACAGTAAATGAAGAGGAATAGCCAATTTTCAGTTAAACATCCTGGCAAATCCTGTCTGATACACTTCTCAATAATTTGTCAAAATAAATTGTGATGATCTCTGTTAGGACTCTAGAAGACACTTGAGAGTTTGGGCTTACCAAAACGTCCGTCCAGATAACATATCTCAAAAGATTTTAAAGATATACATCAGCCTTTGGCAGCTGAATCTGAAATGCAAAGGCTTCCTGCAGGAAGAGTGCAAAATGAAAGCCATCAAGCCCACAGCGACCCAAATCAGAAACTCCGCCACGTCCAGAGACAGCCAGAAGGATTCACGCAGAATTGGTGCGGATGTTTGAGTACATTTATCAGTGAATTACCTGGAACCTGTACATTTCTCCACTTCTAATGTTATTGTCCACTGTGCCACCAAAGATGTACATGGCATCTGAGATAACAGCTGCAGCATGGAAGAGTCTCCCACTGGGTAACTAGGGAAAGAAAAGGACAAAATAGGTGAGGGAATAAAAAAAGGCATCTTTTTTTTTTTTTCTTCTCCCAAGAAAACGGGCCTGCAACAGATCAACGGCGAGAAGGGAAAATCAATGCCGTCTGAAGCGACAGAAATGCTTGCATCCTAAGACTGACATTTTTTGTATTTTAGAATTATTCCCTACTATATCTAGAACATACTTTCCAGTCACATTTAAAAGCACCTATTTGTTGCACCTTCTAATCAGAATGGTACGCGCACAGGGCTCTACACACCATGAGAGTTACAAAATGTGCCATTGCCCAAACTCAGAGACTCAAAGCTAAGTTTTACTCAGAGAAATAAAACACACGTCTAGGTATAAACAGATTCTGCAAATGTTATCACTACACAAACTCAGAGTTTATTCTGAATAATGTCAGGAACTTGAAAGGTAAATGATCATCTACCCCAGCAGGATACTGAATTCCAGGCTTGTAAATGCACACCTTCCCCACAGCTTGCTGGGGCTGAACCATCTGGCTAACGAGCCCTCCAGCAGTGCCAGATTCTGCACAGAAGCCCAAAGTTGGAGATGTTTACAGAGCTGGCAAAACGGAGTCAAGTCTCCTTTTGCCACCATGCCAGGTCCACAGAAAATAAAGCCACCCCACGCTGCATGAAGCTCCAGCTATGTATAGGACTGAGGCATCGCACTGTCCCATGTAACACATGCTCACACTTGGAATTGCAGTGTCGGACAATTTTTGAAGCAGGAAGGAGTCACTGCACGTCAAAGCCGCAGTGACCCTCCTGCACAGGACAGACCACATCATTTTTACCCATTTCTTCTGAGGTTACACAAAAGGTATCTGATCAAATTAGCACATCTCACTGAGATTTCTCATATACAGTCTTGAAGTGGTGATAGTAACTTCATTTTTTTTTTTCTAGTTTGATCAGGCTTGTTTTGTTTTCCAGGCAGCAAATCCCATTAAATCTTTGCCTACGAAATAAAAAGCCTTCTGGTACAAGAAATCTTCTCTTCTCCTACATATTTATAGACACCACTCAAGTAAACTCAGACATGAAACAAGATTATGTTTATCTGGAGAGACATATTTTCCAGGAAACCATGCTGACTGGCATTTTTCATTACCACCGAATTATCCCTTTTACCACAGCATCACACAACGGTCTCATTTAGCTTGTTACTCACCAGACTTTCCATGACTTTTTCTTTTCTTCAAACTACAGCTTTTAAGGATACAGTCCCCCATGCAGTAACTAGGACCTGGGCTTTTTTTCTCAGCTGTACAAACCCCAGATTTGGTCACCTTAAAATGCATGTTCATCTGCACCAGTTTAACAAGCAAGCCAGATTCCTCTGGATAAACAAGATACCTTCTGTCTCCAGCATACTTCATGGATACTTTATCAAAGAAACTTTAAACTTGGTGCTAATAAATACTGTGATGGGAAGATTATGAAAGAATATTGATCTATTAGTACATTCCTGCTGGGCCCCTGTTTGACACCCTGCCAAAAGAGGATGAGATTACTGTCAAATATAATCTATTTTACATGGCCTCTACTCGTTCTTAGTAGTAATCTCATTAATTAAATAAGATGTACTGATTGAAAAAATCAAACATATTATAGTAGTTTAAAAATACATCAGTGACCTTTATCAACTGGACCACCAACCTCATCCCAAAATATGAAGTTTGCTTGCCAAGACCTATTTCCACACTAGTAGAGGGGCTGATATTAACTGTATTATAGTATCTTTCTTACAACCGACTGTCCAACCAAAAACAAACAAAAAAAGAAATACTCTGACAGAGATCAGATGCAGGCCACCTGGTTTATACTTATTCAGGTCATTTTCCCTGCATTTTTTTTTAAATAAATAACACTGTAGCTTTTTTAAAAATGGAAATAATTCTCAATATTCTCTAGTAGTTGCTTTTAAAAAGCAGCCATTGTATTTAACAACCACCTTTTTTTCAACCAAAAAAACCTTACAGCATTTTCACAATTGGTGCCAGAAAGGAAACATGAATCATCTGAATATTTAACCAAGTAACACCACACTTGCCAGTCACATCACATTTAACTCAAATGATCTGTAAGGAACGTTGTAACGGTGATTTTTAATTTGTAATGGTTGGTACCAGAGTGGCCAAGGAACCAGAACTTTGCCACTTACTAGTAACTTAAGCAAACAACCCTACTTTTAAATACATGTAAAGAAACGTAAAACATGAAAGCATGCTCCAGAAAAAGGAAGGCCATATACAGTTCATCAAAACAGTGTGCAGCTGAGGGTTTCGGGGTATTTGTTTTCCTGAATCAGAACAGCAGAATTCAAGTCAGTGCAAACCTGCACATGGTGACTGCAACCCTGCCAAGAGGTGAGATACCAACGCCACCTTCAAGGAGCAAAACACTCGGTCCTCCCAGGACCAAGGCTTTGGCCAAAGAAAAAAGGAAGCTCAGTCCTCAAGAAGAAAATCTTCAGGGTAAAAAAAAAATAAAAGGTTAATAGGGCTCAGGAGCATAAACAGGAGGAGACAGAGATATACTGGGTGTCACGTTCCTCATCCACCAATGCCAGACGCCAAAACACTGCCTTGTCTTGAATTTTTTGTTGGGAGACCTCCCAAGATGCCAAATCCAGCTGCTGAATATGCTCAACCCAGGTACAGTTTATATGGAACAGATATGAAATAATATCCCTTGTACTAGTGCACCCAGTCAAATCTGATTTGATAAAACCCCAAGAGCATCAGATCACATGAAGGTGGGACAAGAATAACAGTCTATAATGGAGCAAACCTGTCTAAAACCTGAAAGGCTGGTATCAAGCACTGCACCAGTATCAAGCCGGTATCAAGCACAAGCACAAGCCACTGGACCACACTCGCCAGTAACAGACTGAAAGAGAGTAGAGAAACCCTGAATTTTAACACTCTACTACAAATAATTGTGTAGGCAGAAAAAGGCGGACCATGTTTCTTCCTGTTCAAGCTATTCCTAGTACTTGGACTGAATCTTCCTTCCTGCAGTTTAAGCATTAATCACATTAGCTCTCGTCCTACCCACCAGAAACTAGGCATCTCCAGCTCTTTCAACTTTTCAATGGGGTCATGCTTGCTGATTGCTTTCCTATGAATTCTCCCAATGGTCTGCGTATTTGTACTCCATCCATCTGCACAAGTACAGGATTATTACTCCTTGCAGTTTATTAGAACTGCCTCAGACAATGAGTCTACCACTTGTGAGTGACTCCCTGCTCACAACACTGTAAGCCAAGGTTACAGTTAGGAAATCCTGCATTCAGAGGAACAAAGTCAGTGTAGGGTGAATGTGAAACTAAGCCTTTGTTTTGCACTATAACACATTTATCCCAATTTCTGTATCTTACAAGCACAGTCTAACCAACTGTGCCACATCCTTCTTGTGACACAGGAATGTGTTGGTCATCCTCATTTTACAGTTGGCAAAGAGGTTCAAAGAAATTGTATTAATCTTCTGAGATCATAAAGAAAGACTACAGTAGACTAACAGCATGTGAACAGGCTGCAGGATATCTTTCAGCTGCCTAAAATTTTAAGGTTATTCTGGGTCTTTCTGCATTCTAAGTCCAGCTGCTAGGGCTCTGAATCTGATACAGAGAAGTGCAGATTTCTGCTTAAGAGCTGCCAGGTAATGAACATACACTTTATGCTGTGAATCTGTCAGTGGTTTCTTTGGACAGTTTTCTTCTATTGTCCTCTCACCCTCTTTTCTCCTGGTGTTTCACCTTGTCAAGTTCCAAAGTCCTGCCAGTGGTAAGACTGCTGTCCCTTCACAGTCCCCACAGTCCCTTGGCCATGTTCTAAATTGCTAGAAGTCAGCACTCTCTTCCTGCTGCTTATTGTTTCATGTGAAGCAAAAATCTTTCCAGTGCCATCCATGTTCGTCTATCCTTTGATCCTTACCCAGTAGCTCCCAACTGGCTCACTACTCATCCCAAGACAAAGCTCCAGGCACTCCTTCACATGGAGCACAACCCCTTCTCCTCACCTTCCCAGCCTATCTTTCTGGTCACGTGAGCTATCTCACCGTGTCCAACAGGGTCATAGCTCTGTAACTGTGCACAATCTTCTAATTCCTCCTGTCGCCTAAGCCACTTGTATTTGTGTAGAGGTAGCCGAGATGGGCTGTTTTCACAAAGGGAGAACAAGAGCTTTCCCAATCCTGTTGTCCACCAGATGCTTCCTCCCACACCTTCACTTCTCTTCAGATGATGGCAACCCTTCCCTGATGTACCTTAGCGTAAATATTCCAGATAACAAGGTGAGAACTGCACTCAGGATTATAGTGATAAACAAAGCCATTACACCGTAGAGCCAGGCCTGTGTTAGGTATCCTTAACGATAAAGGCATACCAGTACACCTACTGGTAAAGTCCTCCTGGTATAATAACAACTGCTACCTAAAAACAGCACTGTGCAAACATAACTTGAGTCTGGCAGGTGAGATAATCTGTACAAAATTATACTTCTGGTTTTCAGCAACTGTAATTTCAGTAAGGGTTTCTGCTGACTTAAATCCAGATGGTCGCATGTGAATCCCAAGGGCTATCGTCCTTCTCTCTCCCAGTGCATACAAGTATGCTAAAACTCAAGACTAAGATGCACCATCAGTCTGAATGTATTTGTCGGCTCTAGATCCTATCCTTATCACCATGATCTCCTTATTTTATTAGCAGTGCCTGACAAAAAGAATTTTAGATTCAATCCTGACACCTCTGATGATCGGGGCTGGCACCCCTCTCCAAGATACACTGCCCTGTTTCATCTGTTGAAGTGTTTTCCCTATTTAACCTTAATGAGATTTGCAATCTGAGGCTCTTTTCAAGCTGGAATCTTTGCTTTCAAAAGCAGATCTCATCAGTCACCTTTGCTTCCCTTTCAGTACACCCTTCCACACTGCTGCCATGATTTGAGCCATCATTTTCAAAATTCAAGTATTTCAGAAGTATTTTTTTTTTTTTTGCATTTCTTGTGCTCAAAACTCACTCCTTATCCTGTCTAGACAGCACAAATTGAGTTTGTCCTGCAATGCTCATCATGGTTCTGATTTACCCTACAAAGCTGTGCATTACTGTTGCTTCTCCCTGTGCTAGAGCGCCTAGCAATCATTCAAATAGTTGAGATTACAGCCCTGAGCATCATCTTTGGGGCTGATGCCACATACTTTAAAATAAACTTAGTTAAACCTGTTCAAACCCCTACATAAACTCATTGACTTAAATTTTAACCTCACCAGGAATACATTTAGCTTCACTTGAAGTCCTTAATAAATTAAGTTGGATCAATGTAAAAGTAAAATTAAATCAAATGAATAGTTTCCACTCAGGGCTCAATACTAGTTCTATGTGCAATTTAGAACTGGCATGTGCAGAGTCAAGGCTTAAATGGTTCTTAGATTACAGTTTAAGTTGAAAGGGCTCAAGATAAATTTCAAGGAGAGAAAAAAGGAGTGGAGAAGAAAAAGTATATACAAGGCTGGAATTTATTTCTCTCTCCTGGAATAAATTTAATTTGCATTTTTGAAGTCTTTTTCACTTCCAAGTGTTTCTTTATTTACCTCTGAGTCTACTGTGGGTGGTTGTTTAACAGTTGTTATGCTGAAATCTAAACCACATTTTTTCAATTTTTTTGATTTTAGAATTTTTTTAAAACCACGTTCTTCTGAGGGAAAGGAGGGAACTTCTGGGGCTGATACTCTCTCAGCCACTTTTGGATGGGACACCTGGTTATGAGATTTAAAAACAATAGCATGTAAAAGTATAGAAGGGAGGCATGAGAGACTGGACATGGAGCAGGAGTCCCCTTGCGGCTGAAGCTCCAAAAGATTGTGCCTGTGTATCCACAACATTCAGAATCAGTTCAGAAAAAGCACCACGGTCTTGGTTGGAGCCCATCACTGTGACTGAACACTTTAACAAATTAGTCGTATCGTTTTCTTGTGTTTTTTTGCAATGACAGAAGTACACCACAAGTAAAATCTTAAGCATTAATTGCTTTTTGTCTGTCCTCTTCCTCCCATAGTTCTTCATGAGAAGCTGAGGGTTTTGTTTACTGCAAGTAGGAAGAATGCAGATCATGAACATAGATGGCAAAGAGGCAGTATCTGTCAGCTATTCCCATGGTCTGACACAGACTTCCCACGTTTTGGCTTGACGAAAAAAGAAGGCAGACGGATCACCATGAAGAGACAACCTATACTTTATGTCAAAGCTGACTAATGCATTTGGAAGAGAATGAAGTAAAACGTTTTCTATGGCGGACAGGTTACACCACGGCGTGATGACGGGCAATATGCACAGAGCTAACGCAGCCCGCTGCTGCTCCACCAGCCAGCCATGCGCTCCTCAAGGGCCAAGCTTCAGCTGGGCCTCTTCACGGTCCAGACGCTACTCTTCTGTACCTCTGTCAAGAGATCTGGATCAGTTACAAAAATGTAACTTCCTTGTCCTGAGATTCATTCTCTTGGCTGCGAAGAATATGTAAGCTACACTATTATTGCAGGCTGTGACTAACTGTGTTGTTTTCAGCGTTCATCTCTTATCTCTTCATTTCTCAAAGCATTTCTAACATGTTTTCAGTGCTTTTTCAGATTGAAATTTCAACATTATGTGCAGCATTAGGAAACAGCTAAAATCAAATCTGCTGCAGTTGTTTCAAGGTTGCTCTTTCTCATTCTCTCAGCTTCTCAGAATCTTGCTTATATTTACAGAATTTATAATTGTGTAAATTTTAAACCTCCTCACCCTCATATATGAATGAGCAGGTCTGAAGGAAGCTGATCGTTGCACTGAACTCCAAAGCCAGCAAATATGCGCTCAGATCTCTCTCACAATCTAGGAACATTGATAAGCCCTTCTATCCTCCAATACCACTAAAAACTCTAAGACAAAATGAAATAAAAAGACCTAGTGCCATCAACAAACCAATGTGGTGAACCAACGTAAACTAAAAGGTTAAAAAAAACCCCAAAAACGATTTTTCCTCTGACTGGAAGAAAACCGTTAAGTTCCAACAGGTCCAAATGAGATGTCACTACTGGCAGCTGTTTATACTCAAGAGAAGCTACTACACTATCATACCAGGCAACAGCATAAAACTCTGAAACAGATGGGCAGACAGCTTTGGATATTCGTTAGGTTCAAGGAGGTTCAAGGATTTAAAATGTTCTCACATGCTGGGTGCAGAAAATCTATATGATTTTCAGAAAAAATTGGAACAGACTCATTTTAGAGTGAACTTCAAGACACAGAGCTCTGCAAACAAAGGCGGTGGCAAATGCCGAAGGGCTTTATTACGCCTCTCCTTAGACAGTGATTCCTTTCAGATTATAGCAATGGACTCATGCATCCTAGCTTATAGCTGTAGGTACCTGAGAGTAAACAGAGTGCTGTTTATAATCCATGAAGCACCTATTACTTTTAAAAATCTGGCATGATACAAACCTAGGAACACAGCTTGGGCAAAGACTTCCTTCACCTGTAAGGAGCAGCATCCAGCTAGGTCATTCAACTGCACCTCCATCCCAAGAAGATTATGGACCAAATCCTCCTGGAAGCTACTTCCAGCACATGAAGGAGGTGACTGGGAACAGTCAGCCAGGATTTACCAAGGGTAAATTTTTCCTGACTAACCCAATCATCTCCTACAAAATGCTGAATGGCTTCACAGATTAGAGGAGGGCACTGCGTTCTCAGCAAGTCTTTGATACCAAATTGTCTGGAGTGGTTGAAATGCTGGAGGCTGCTATTCAAAAGGACTTACCTAGGCTGGAAAAATGGGCTGATGGGCACTCACGAAGTTCAGTCACAGCAAATGCAAAGTCCTGTCCCCAGGACAGAGTAATTCCTTGCAGGGATATAGGCTGGGAACTGGCTGTCTAGAAAGCAGTTCTTAAGATAAAAATCTGGAAGTCCTGGTGGACAACAAAGGAGTCAGCATAGTTATCCCGCAGTAAGGCCAACAGCATCCTCAGCTGTGTCAGCAAGTGTGTCACCAGCAGGTTGAGGGAAGGGGTTTTTCTTCCTCTATTCAGCATTTATAAGACCACATCTGAAGTACTCTGCTCAATTTTGGGCTCCCCAGTACAAGAAAGGCATTGACCTGCTGGAACTACTCCAGTGGAGGTCTACCAAGATGACCAGGACCTGGAGCACATAATGCACGAGAGAAGAAAAGGCAAAGGAGATATCTTACTGTCGGCAGCTACCCACAGGAGGAGTGCAGAGAAGACAGAGCCACTCTTCTGAGAGTTGCCCAGTGGAAAGACAGGAGGCAAAAGGCGCAAGTTAGAGCATGGGAAATTCTGATTCGGTATGAAGGGCAGATATCCTTTACCATGATAGTAGACTGGAAGAGGAGCCAGGAGAGGCTGTTGGATCTCTATCCTTAGAGATACACAGAAATGGACTGGACAAGACTCTGAGCAGCCTGCCCTAACCAGACCTGCTTTGAGCCTGAGGTTTGACGCCAGACCTCTGGAGGTCCATTCCAACCTACTACCTGCTTTTGTGACTCTAAGACTTCCTCCTATTCTTTAACATACTCCAGGTCTGGAAGCCCAGCTTAGCTTCTGCTATGACAGAAATTTAATTTATGCCTAAGATGGAAATTTAGCCATTCCTTTCCCCCTCTTATTTTCCTGATTGCACCATACAAGAAGAGAGGGAAATAAAAATCTGTCACATATACCTGGAAGGGACCTCACTAAAGGCTATTTCCATTCCTCTGCCCCCAAGAAGCATCAACAATATCAGTTTCATTCCTGAGACAGGTTCATCTAGCCTGTTCTTAAAGACTTCCAGTGGTAGAGACTTCTCAAGGCTTCTCATGAAATCTTCAGCACCACACTACTGTTAGCAAGTCGAAAATATTTTGTCTGCAATGTATTTATTGAGACCATCGTAACTGCATTGCCAACATAAATTCATCTATTATAGCTTAACAATAGTGTAAAGCAGAGGACCACCTCAGCAAGTACCACTTCCTCAGACAAAGCAGTTAATACAGAAGAGGGATTGTCATGGACTGTGGCAGAGGACAGAAAGTTGAAGACCATGATGAAAAACCTACAACACAGGATAAATCACTAGATACAAAAGCTAAGTCACAAATATGAGTAAGCTTGTTGCAGTATCAGCTCTTCTAGAGATTTTGCAGTTCTGGTTGTGAAAATTAATAGGGAATGGGACAGTGGACATTATTCGATATTCTGCTCTGCATTGAAGATGAGAATTTTTCCATTTGACATTCACTGGAGAATACAGCATGGAAACAGAGAGGTTAATTCTTTAACAGTGACATTCAAACACATGCTGTTATCACTGCAAAAGTCAGAATATAAGACAATCTGTAACTTACTTACAGATTACTGTATTAATAGTAAACTCTCTTCCCTTTAAAATAATTTTAATATAGCAGGTGCAAATTTAAAAAGTAGTGTTAATGTGTTATTCATCAGAGAGGATCAGGCACAGTTTAAAGGGCAAGTATTGCCAAATCCAATGAATGTGTCTCCAAGTACTGAAAATCTGAATATATATGAATATATGTATACTGAATATATGTATACTGAAATCTAACAACAGATGACAAAAATCAAGTGACCAACCATTTGCTTCTTTTTGGCACCCTGGTACGTATCAAAAAATCAAGTTACCATAATAGTACTTTTGGAACTGTAATCTGACTTGCTGCATAAAACAACCTACAAGACTTCCTTGAAGTAGTACTGAAAAGGAACCTTTCTTTTAAGAAAACTTTCTTTTTAGAAAATACCAAATTCTCATTTAGAAGTAGTGAATAATTTGCCAAAAAGCTCTGATAAAATGTTCCAATGAATCACTACCCTCATTCTTTACAATTTGTAAACTTTTATTTCCTTTTCTTTTTCAGTCTGAATATTTCTAGTTTCAACTTTAAGCCACTGGATCTTGCCTTATCTTTTACCAATAGATTAAAAAGCCTCTGTTCCCCAGGTAGGCCAGTGAAGAATTAATTTCCTAAACCTTCCATAAAAGAGATTATGCTTCACAGCTGGTCACTGAGTTTCCCAATCTTTAATCATTTTCAGATCTCTTCTCTGAATAACCTCCTTGATTTGTGAACACAAGATGGTGAGATATTATACTGGAAGATCTATCTCATAAACACAGGGGTAATGTATTTACGTTACCGAATGACACTACCCTATGTCAGCTTCTGGAGCCAAGAATATCATCAGCGCTTCCAGCCATTTAACATTACAGGGAGCTTGCCTCAGCTACCCACAGTGACTGAAGTTTTTAGGTCATTGTTTCCAGGGATACTGTAAGGGAAACTATTAACATAGACCGCACACCCTGTTCTTAGATGTATTACTTCACATTTATACTGAAATACGGATTGTTTGTGCCCACCTTAAGAAGGAATCCAAATCACTCTGACTGGACTGTTATTTTAATTACTAATTGGCAAAACTCTGGACAATAGTAAACACTAGGGGAAAGCTGTGATTTTCAGTTTTCTTTCAAGGTCGTTGAAAAGAGTTTATAGCAATGCAACAACAAGAACCAGTCTCTAAAGGACCTAAGCAGAGCAACTATTCCTCATTCAAAACCATATTTCACATCTTTCAGTTATTCAAAACCATATTTCACATCTTTCAGTTATCCAACTTTATACCCATTTAATGTGAGTCATGTTAATACCGCATTGTTCTAATTTCTTACTGGTAAGTGAGCTACAGAAATACATTCCTTCTGCGTATCATCCACATACGTCTGTATTTTGCTTTCTCTGGGCGAATCCTATGAAAGCATGTAAACAACATCCCTGAGAAAGGATATGGAAGTAGACTTGACAAACAGAAATCCAGCTGTGCAACAATCTTAACTACAGTTACTCTGATAACCTGGTTTTCATAAATACTAACATTTTCAAGATGTCTCTCTCCAGTTTACTGAGCCCAAACTTGAAAATGTCACTGCTATGAAGACCCTAAATTTAAAAAAAATATTTTCTAAAAAGGATGCAAGTCTGAACACTACATATTATTTATAAACATAAAAAGTATCAGTCTTCTCTTTGGACTGTGAAATGCTAAATTTTATCTCTCCTAGCAGAACATGATACCCTGACAACTACACTCACCACATCTGAAGGCAGATCTTGTTAGGGGACTCACTGCAGGAATTCAGGGTTTTGTTCACATAATACCATTTCTTTTGCCTGAAGATACCTCAGTGGGTGTAACTGATTTCTGCACAGGGAGACCGTGGCAGACTTATCCACAGCAGGATGAGTAAGTCCTTTTAATCCTTCTTAGCTGCCCACAAACCACGTCACTGTCATCCATCTGAAGAACTCCAGAACTGTGCTTCAAAGTAAGCCAGAGAAGGTTACCAACACATTAACCTCCCTTTCTGCTTATTAAAAAAAAAATTAAGAGCTTTGAAAGTCAGAAATGTTTATTGCTCTTGGCTTTGAAAGGCCTAATTGTGAGACTAAAAAGTTTCACAGGACATGTTTTAAAGATTTCTCTTGTAACTTCAGGAAAGACAGATTGCTCGCTAGTACCTGCAGTCACTGGGGAGATGATGGCAACTCACCTGGTAACAGGGGAGCAATCCACAGACATTTTAACTATCCCACCCACTGACCTTCTTTAAGCATTGCAAGGAAGGAGAATTTTCTTCCTACAACACCTTGTCCTCTATGAGGCAGTGGCTGTTTCCAGACATCATTTTTGATTCTGTGTGACTGCGTCCACAAATGGATGAGCACCCTTCCCAGACCTCGAGCCCTTCTGCCATTCCCTGCAATACATTCCTCTGCTGTGGCACAAACCGTGACTGCTGCGTGCACGTGTGTGTCTGTCTGTCCGCTGGGAAGAACTGTGCAAGATGGGGCATTTTCCCTCTCATTGCTTGCTGATTTTTTATGCTGTTCCAACCTTCTTCAGAAAGCCAAGGATATTTTGAGTTCAATAGGAAAAGCGGAGGGCAATAATGAAATAGGAAAATTTATTTAAATTATTTTAAAATCCTCTGACAGCCCTGGACAAAGGAAACCCAAGTCCTCAGGAAGCTTTGGCAGTGTTATACAGGCAGACATGGCCTCAGACGTGATATTCCTCCGGCTGCCTTAGAAAAGTAGAACCCCCAACTGTGAGGATCATCTAATAGTAAAGATGGAGAATAGCTCTGTGTGCTCTGTAAAATATATATGTACATATATTACAGCATCAAGACAAAGGTATGAGGAGCTATGGATAGCATTCGTGCAGTTCAGAAAGCATGTCTTGATTTTCACTTTGGAGACATCCTGAAGGCACAAAATAGGAGTTCCTGGCTTCTTTTTGAAGTACCGACCTGCTCCACTTGAATTTTCCCTCTTCTACTTATTAAGCCATTTTCCCATCCTCCATGCCACAGCAAGGCACTGCCAACAATTTCAAGATCTGGGCAGAGAACTAGAACAGGTCTATTGCCTGACTTGTTTCCAGTTTTTGCTCTACCTGTTTACTCAAAATGCAGAAAACGCAAGACTGTCTCAGTGCACCTACGGCGCCTGACAGTTGTTTGCTGCTTGCCCTCAATAACTGCTTCTACGACCTTCCTGGAACTTGCCCTGCACCACTGTTATTAATGCTCAAATTGTACTACCTTCTCCGGGTAAAAACCTCGAGATTCCTCAGTCTCATGTGACTTGTCACCTTCCACATTGCCCCTAACAGGGTAGCAGGGGGAAATACCATTTCCACCCGACAGCCTATTCCTATTACTGGCATGCATAAGTTTGAAAAGTCCAAATCACTACCTGGATCACTCTGAAAAGCTGCTCAGGGCTGGCTTAGTCTTAGTTCAGAGAGTAAGAAAGACTGGAATGGCAGCAGTCACTCTCCTTCGGCATGAGAAAAAGAAATCTCTTTTGCAAAGTGCTGTAAAAATCACTACTGAATTAATAGCTAAATCCACCTTCTTTCTTATTTTGGACTCCGGAGGCTTTACCCACTCAATACTAATTTTCCAAAGGAAGAAAGAATTAAGGAAATTTGTCACACGCTGATATGTATGGAAGTTAACCTAGCCATAGCGCTGTTAAGTGAAGTTGTAATGCAGCATTTCATGTAAGATCATATAACATAATACAGAAAAATACAAGAACATATGCTATACAATCCATCCATTAGGAAAAGAAGAAAACCCAACTCTATCAAAAGCCAGGATAGATTATTCTGCTGCACAGTAACAGAGGTCACCATCACTTCATACACAAGCAAAATTCTTCAAGTGCTGAGACAGCATTGCCCTCATTATCATCTACTTTGTTTCAACTTAATGTGAATAATTTTGTTCACAGATATGGATAAGAAATGCAATTTCAAGTTCAGAGTGTCCTGGGAATAGTATGGTATTAGAAATTCACTGCCACAGTTAAAAGTCTTTGCCAAAAGCTCACAGAAACTTCAGGAAAACAATTCTGAGAAATGATGTAGTTATCACTCCAGAATACAGAAAATCATTTAAAACATACTTAAAATGTCAAAAGTCCCTCAGATCTTGCAGTTAATCAGTCTTTTAAGAAAATTTACTCTCAAGTGTTTTAACAGGGCTTCAATCTCACTTTCCATTTCTACGAAATTAGTCTCTAGATGCTATAAATGTGGAAGAAACTTCAAAATAGAACATACGCAACTAACAGATGGACACCTGCCTGGGATTACAGACAGGCCAAGAAAAGAGCTCTGAAATATGAAGTGAAATTTAGCAGGGGATAAGGCAGGTAATAACAGTGTTTTACAGCACTGTCAGGAACACTTTTGCTCCCGAAAGCAATAAGCAATCGTATCACAAAGAACCAATGACTGAGAAAGCCTTAAGTGTCAAATGATAATATTGGTAGGAACAGAATAGATCTGCATTCCTGAAGGCAACTGTTATCTTTAACAAGCTGGAGATGCAGTTTTATTAATTTCATGTGAAAATAAATCAGCTTTGTAAAGCATAAAATAGGCTACCAGGAAATACTTTCAAATAACTTTTCAAAATGAGGCCCAGATGCATCGTTAACTTAAGGGCAGTGTGTAAATGGTATTTTCCTATTCATTGAACTCCCAGTTGTATGTCTTTGCAAACAAACTAAAACACAGTGCAACAGTCAAGGATGTGAGCACCTCTGTCATACCACTTCTGGCAAAATTAGTAAATCTGCATTTGATCCTAATTCGTGTAATATTCATCTCTAAGGTACAACCTTAATCTCTGCAGTTCTCTATTCAGCAAACAAACAACAAATATTTCTTCCCCGCAGATCGGCTAACACACTCTAAACCTACTAATCAGCTAAAAATCAACTAAAATCAGCTGGAATATTTTAACATGGCTTAAGGTAAAATCTATTAAAATTAACAAATACAGTCAATGTAACCATTCTAAATCCAGGAAATACACGTATTAGTACAGGCTTCAAGAAAACTACTTTTTTGTGCATTCTGGCAATGAAACGATGAGAGGCCACTGAAAACATTTACTGAAACATGAACTGACACGTGTACTGAAACCACGCAAACCCGCAGCACTTCAACTTGGAACACCAGGTTATCCTAGAGATGGTATCTACAAGTGCGCTGTGAAAAAAAAATGACATTTTATCACACAATCACTGCACTGTAATGAGTAGCCCAAAAGAAACATATTAACATGTTCATAATCTTTTTTTTTTTAATATTGTTCTCATTTGGGGTGTTTATTTGGCCCTTGGTGGTCTACTGCCTTTTTATGTTCATGTAAAGAACCTACATTTTTTAATTTATATATTATATAGNCGCCGGGCAGCTTTCCAGCCACTCTTCCCCAAGCCTGCAGCGTTGCAGGGGGTTGTTGTGACCAAAGTGCAGGACCCGGCACCTGGCCTTGTTGAACCTCACACAATTGGCCACAGCCCATCGATCCAGCCTGTCCAGGTCCCTCTGCAGAGCCTTCCTACCCTCCAGCACATCAACACTTCCACCCAACTTGGTGTCATCCGCAAAGCTGCTGAGGATACTCTCAATCCCCTCATCTAGGTCATTGATAAAGATATTAACACAGATACATTCAAAAAAGCCATTTCTGAGCCTCCCTATGTTCTCTATTAGTTTTACAGTCGTACCTTTATAAGCAACTTTACACTTGACCTAAAAGCGAAATGCTATTCTGTGTAATTACAGAATTTATAACATTTTATGCACACAGGCATTGTTACAGTGAAACAATGAAAACCTCGTCTAGTTTTGAATTCTGCTTCAAGAGCATCACACAACCAACCACACAACCACTGGTCCACACGGTGAACTGATTCCTAATCTTTGTCAGATAATGACTAACTCAAAAATTGAATTACAGATGGTTTATGGTGTTCCTTTAAACAGTACTACACAAAGTTTTAAATGTGTCAACACTGACTAATTTTTAAACACTGTTGCCCATAATATTTCAGCTGCTTAACCATTGGTGGGAAGGAGCTATTACTATTTAACTAAAAGTCAATGTCCTTGTCAAAACACGTCCATAGCCTGACAGCAAAAATAGGTCAAAAAAAGACAGAGCATAAAAGGAAAAAACAAGAGCTGAGTGTTTTACCTCACTGTCTGGGCTGGGCTGGATAACTTCCCAGGTCTGAGAGTCTACGTCGTAGCAGTGAAGCTCGTTGGGCAGCGTGTTATCTGCAGCACCGCCAAACACATAGAGATGCCGGTCGAATGCAACCATTGTGTGGCCATATCTTCTCTGTGGAGGAGGAGGGGAGCCTCGAAGTAAGTGCTCGGTAGGAATTCGTGTCCAACTGAGATATCAGAATTGAAACAATACATTTTTTTACAATTCTTTTCTGCAAAGTAAGTTTTCTAACTTTCAGATTGTAAGAATAAAGAAGAAGAGCTCTATTACAGTAGTTACTGAACGTGCATGAGCACAATGACTAATCCTGCAGATTTCTCAGAGATCCATGTCAGCTCCATGTTGCTAAACTTCTAACTGAAAATGTGATAAAGGCAACATGGTTCCATAACCCAGATGTATTTATGTAAACCCCAGCAGCTCAAAGACCACAACCTGGGAAGGAATCAGTGATCTATTATCACACATTTTAACAGCTAACCCTTCTAAGTAAAGGGCACCATTCTGATACCGTATCCCATTTTGATAAGGCATCACTTATTCCCTATGATAGCACGATTTCAGCCAAGGTTTGGAGCCTGTCAGCTGTTGTTTCGGTTGTGGTTCCACTTCAGCCGGTAACCAGACAGACCAGGTTGTCAGAACAGACCCGTGTGTCTGCATTCCCACTTTCTGGTATTTTCCCCCCATCAGAGGGGCCATGTTTTCAGAGCAATGGTCAACACTTTGAGCAAGTCACACCAAACGTCTCAAACAGAATACTCGAGATTTTAAAAGATAGTATGCATTTTACACTTCCCAGTGATTTCACTGTGAGCTGGTATTTCACAGGACCTCGATCTGGTTTTAATCAGGTATTCATATAACAGCTTTTAGGAAGGTAATATTTGGCATCCTATTCTGAATACACTAACATTCGTGCTTATTTTTTAAAGTGAATCTACTAAACTTTCTGTTCATTTGCTGAAAAAGACCAACCTGATGCACATGGCAAATGACAAAGCCTTACTAGAAGAGTCCATCTTTTATCTTATCTACCCTTCCTCATCATGAGATGCAGTATTCTTCCTCAATACCCTTAAGTAAGTGCATTTCCCAACAGAAGTAGTCAAGCACTATGTGGATTTGCACAACTTAAGTGTCTACACTTACATCTTTTCCTTGAATTCAAACTGAAAGAGATTATTGGTAATCTTGGCTCCACTCTGGCCAGAGAAAACAAACATCTTGTCTTTGCAAACAGCCACAGGAAAATTACAGCACGAAGGAGGAATTTCACCACTTTGTTCAATCTGAAAGATAACAAAGTTCAAAATTTAAAATGTATTATTGTAGTGCACAGCTACACTTGTTCAGCGTACTGCAGGACCATGCAATACATCAGCAGACAGACAGACCTCATGGCAGCAACGTGTGCAGACAACCAAGTCCCTATAAATCTGGCTACAGGTAATCAACTAATGCTCTGCTTACATGTCTGCACAGACTAATTTTACCATGGATAAAAAGGATGAGAGGCCACATTTCTAAAGCCCCTTATACTGTAGGGATCAGGACGCTGGTCTTGATAGCCAGCCAGCAAAGCTCCGAGCCCATGGCAGTGGTTAAAGTGGGAAGTGCAGTCCCTTTTCACAGGGGCCACAGCAAAGCCACCATGGGCAGCCTAGGTCCGGTTCACAGATTCACAAGCAAAAAATCACTTTCGTAGACTCTTGGTTTTCCAAATACACAAACAAAATCAAATTTGGACTGTTTCTTTTCAGCTGTGTGACAAATACATTCTGAAGAGAGAGCAGTATAATCCAGCATAGGAAATTTTAAATAATCGTGTATGAAAACCAAAAAAGAAAATTCTATGTGTTAGTTCAAATTAAAGCTTCTTACCTCTTCCCAGCACGTTAGCTCTCTATCCTGCAGGCCAATTGTCCACATATCATTTAATCTGTGTGATAACACAAAAAATGCTCAATTTAAAACAGTTTATTTTTGGTAATTTTTAGCTCATAGAGTTGAAAGGACAGAGATCCTATTTTATGAGTAATCCTTCAACTGCACAGGAGGCATCTCCTGCTTCTGCTAACAGAAAAAACTACTATAATCTTTTTGTCCTACACCTAAATTTTATACCACCACATAAGCTTGCTTTAGCATCTTTCTGGTTACAAGTATACTACAGTTAACATTCACACACAGCAACTCAGCCTGCAGCTTAAGGATTTGAACTATTTAATCTTTGGGATTTTTACAGAAATACCCTTTGTTACCCTGCCTTCTTCTACGCATCCCTGCTAACCCCCGAGACTGACCACAGTCTGTATTTATGTGGCTGAATCCTACCTCAAATACATAAAGGAGGACGAAGCAGGTAACCTGACACATCACTGACTACTACGTATCTGACTATGCCTTTCCCAGTACAAGTTACTCACAGACAACTACAAATGCTTCCTTTGTTCAAATCTGCCTGGAGGCTCATGTTCCACAAAAAGACATTTTTTAACATGATTAGACATATTTAACATAAATTAGACAGCTTCTCTCACCCAATCCCTCCTTCCAGCTACTCAAGGTCCCTGGGGAACTCCCTAAGCTGGAACTGAGCAATTCCAGAGAGTCCTGCATCTTTCATCAATTCCTCCTCCAGAAATAAAGAAAAGATCCCATCTGTTTTTCCAATTAGCAGCAGTTCTCCTGGAGCTTTGAGGAGCTGATAACTTTTCTGCAGATTCTCCTCAGAAGAGGAGGCAGCCCAGCATGTTGAGGCAGCTCCTAGTTTGTGACACTCTCTATACGCTCTCAGGATGCAAATACTGTACAACATAAAATATTTCTCAAGTTCATCAAGACAGAGAAAAATTACATGTTCACAACTGATTCTTCCCTGCTAGACTAAGAGAAAATTTGAAGAGCTGCCAACTGGGACAAGGCACCAGACTCTCCCTAACCTCTCGGTACCACTCATTTCCAGTCTTTTCCCATCCAAAAGCTCATCTCCCTTCAACCTAAATAATCTCTGTATTTCACTGCAGCATCCCACCAAGAGTATCACATATTTTCAGAGAAAAAGCTGACGTGTCTTAGCTCTGTCATATGACTTCAGAGAAAATCCATGCTTTGTTCTGTATGTCTTCAGCGACATCAGAAGGCCTGTGGCAGGTATCTTTTGAGAAAAGCTCATTTGCCAAATTTCAAAGATCATTTAGCATCTTTACAGCCAAGAAGGCTGTCAAATTATACATCCATAGCCATTCTGAGTCACCAGATTTTTCGGTTTTAAACATATACTTATTTGAACATGAACATGTGAACTGCAAAAATGTAATGCCTGACAACAGGCTGGCTTTTGCAAAGCTCCAGTTATGTGTTTAAATCGCTTGGCGTATGAAAATGTCTCTACAGAGGTGAAAAGTGAGGGACAGGGATTTTACAAAAGCATCCAAGGAGAGAGCAATCCCAACACATACCGTGCATTGCCATCATATCCTGCAAAGATCCACAGCTTATCACTATACACTGTTGCACCATGAGCTGACCTCGCTACTGGCAATCTGCAATTGAGAAAATTAAGGAAAAAAAAATAAATCTTGAATCACCTGCAGAGGTGCTGTAAGAAGGATCTGCATGACAGCTAAAATGCACATGTAAGAAGAATAAAGACCCCTACATAAAATGGCTTCAAGCCAAGAAATTGCTTCTGCCATACACCCTCAAAACAGAAAGCAAGCCTCTGAAGGGCACATTTTAGAATTTTACACTCTGCTTTCTTCATTAGAGAAAAATTACCTTAATGCATACAGAAAAAAAAAGAAAAAAAAAATCCTAATTAATTCCTTGTCAGGCCTCAAATACTCTTAAAGTATTTTACGGAAAGTACCTAAATAATGGGACAATTAATAGCACTACCATTACAGCAAAGTGGAAATCCACTCGTGCTATAAAAAGCCCATGCATATTTTCATGCATTAAGATGGAACACATAAATGAGACCCAGGACAGAGCTCACAATGCTTATTTGGGATCGTTTAGTGGGGCGTTCCTGAGATGCAGTGCCCACAATAAAAGATCAAACCTGTGGTTTCTCTTCCCCAGTCTTTGCTGTTTTTACTAAATCAGCCAAGAAGGGCTGAACAAAACTGTGAAGCCACCAGGCCAGATGTAATGTTAGCTTGTTTGAGGGCATTTGTGCAGTATGCACAGTTGTAATTGTGGGGAAAGACAAAGACATTTGAGTCATAAAATATGTATAAGAATTACTCTCCAAAATGTCCAAAGCTGCTAGAATAACCAGAAAAAGAAAGTACTAGTGTAGTCTATATTCAGAAGCATAACATATGCTCATCAGAGGTGAGCAACAGTAACTTAAGAACGGCTTGTGCATCCCTCGTCCTTTTCTAAAAATCACAATAATAAATGTTCCCCTCCCAAAATCAGCATTTCAGAAATTTCAAATACGTAATGAACTGCGTGTAAAGACACAGTATGTCCCATATGCAGGTGAGGTGAAGATTAAGAAATTGGGTCAAAATCAGTGTCACAGATAACATCCTAAAACATGCACAAAGTCAACTTTAAGAAGTAATGCATTACTGGTTTTGATTTTGCCTTGGAAAGCTGAATCTCGGGAACCTGTGTTCAAGAGATCCAAACATGCATCACCAACTCAGTCATCTGCTCCTGAATTTATTTGTGTGAACACACACCACCTTAAGGCGCTTCAAGCAAGTGTGTGCATTTCAGAGCACTCCAAGTCAAACTTTATTCAGAAAAGAATGTGTAGATTTCACTATAAATAAGCTTCCAACTCGTTTCTGATAAAACTAAATTGAAACTATGAGGGATCAACAAATTTCATGCTATCCTTGAAAAAGAAACAATTCAAAAGAAAACATTTCCTTTGCTCCCATCCCTTCTGTCACAGAAATGAAACATGAAGAATGGATTTCATCAAATGTCCAATATAGTACACTCTGGAATGGAGGACTTGCAGAAAACTCCTTCATAACAAAAGACAGTTTTCAGAAAATTTTTGTCAACAAAGTAGAGCAGGAATTGTCCTGCAGCCTCAATATTAGCACTGTAACGAATTCTAATTGTGCCATTTTAAATCTTTGCTGAGTTATGCTCAAGTCCTCTTGAAAAGCGGGGTAACGATGCCAGCTCCTTACCTTCCTTCAGTCTTCCACTCTGTCCACTGTCCAGTTGCAAACTTATATTCAAAGAGATCATTTTTATTCTTCAGGTTAGAATTGGAATAAATGTCTCCAGTATAGCCACCTGGGCAACAACAATTCCATTAAACTCAAGCGCGATAAGAGCATACACACTTCTAGTCATTATATTAGAAGAAAACTTAAGTTTAGATCACACAAAGAGAAGGCATTTGGCCAATGGACTACTACAGGTGGGAGACTTCTCCTCCACTCCTACCCTTAAAAAAACACTATGGTAATGAGTTTCAAGTCGTCTTTAGAGAGAACAGCAAAACTATTTCCAAGCTAAAGGTGAAATAACAAGCAGCCAGGAAAAATACTGGATTTGCTACTGCATCTTTTGACACTTCCTAAAAAGA
Organism: Scopus umbretta; assembly: GCA_013400535.1. Taxonomy (NCBI): domain Eukaryota; kingdom Metazoa; phylum Chordata; class Aves; order Pelecaniformes; family Scopidae; genus Scopus; species Scopus umbretta. The sequence goes on along the minus strand of VZTL01049608.1, from coordinate 13,939 downwards.
ACTCACTCTTTTTTCAAAACAATACCAGCACGTTTATCATTCCAAGCACGCACAACTGTAATCTGCCGCTGTCTTACCAAACACAAACATGCTGCTCCCATAGACCACAGCTGAGTGGTGATACCGTGGTGCTGGTGGGGTCCCCGTAGTAAAAGCCCTGCACGACATTTAGAACAGCAGCAATCAAACACCCCTGTCACGCTTCAGGCACTCAAAGCTACTGTGCAGATTCAAAAAAGAAACAATTGTTAAAAGTTACCGTACTGCTCCTGAATGTTTTCACTAATTTTGGTTCCTTAATTATACTGTCTGAGATTTTATGACAGACGTCGTGCTATAAGCATAAAGGGTTACAAACACAATGCTGCTGAAATCTGTGTGGCAGAAATAGCAAGTGAGGCACAGGTAAGACAACACAGACTGCACAGTCTGGAGTGAAGGAGCAAAGCAAAGATGTCTGTGAGCGCCCCTTGGCATCCTTCCTGCCCTGAGGGGCTGCAGCAGCCCAGTCCCACTGCCTTCCCATGGTGCTCCGTCCACGGCTGTGGTCCCCAGCATCCCCTCGCTGGCAGGAGCTGTGTGGGGACGCCTCCCTGACAGCTCAGCCACACAGCCGGCTTGCAGAGGTCAGCTACGGCAGCACTTGGTTTGGGGGGCGATGCTTCCCCTTGGATGCTCTGGTAGAGCACCCGACTTTTACACCCGGGACTGAGGGGCTGAGAAGGATGAGGCATCTCCCAGCCCTGCAGCAGCCCTGCGGGCAGGCAGGGGCTGAGCCCGCAGAGCACAGCGCAGCCCACCTGCACCACGAGCAGTCCTTCACGTCGAAGCGCAGCAGGTCGTTCAGCATCGTCTTCCTGCGGGGAGGAACGAGACAGGTGGCTGAGCCGGGCCGCGGAGCTGGCGATGGGCAGCCCCGCTCCCCTCAGTCCCGCTCCTGCTCCCCTCAGCCCCTGCTCCTGCTCCCCTCAGCCCCGCTCCCCTCACCCCTTGCTCCTCTTCCCCTCAGCCCCGCTCCCCTTCAGCCCTGCTCCCCTCAGNTGCCCCGCGACCAGCGCGCCGGCCGCCCCGGCCTACAGCCCCCGGCATGCACCGCGCCGCGGGGCGCTAGGACCCGCGTTCGAGACCCGCGCCCGGCGGCGGCGGCGGCTGCCGCTTGGAAGACTCGGAGCCGGGCAGGTTTATCCATCGGGAGTTTATTTGTCAAGACAAAAAAAAACCAACCGAACCAAGTACAATACTCGTGAATACGCGTAAAGTCTCCTTCCAGAGTCACAGCCGAGCCGCTAACCGGTTACGTGACCATCCGGGGCTCCGGGAGCTCCGTGCTCTCCCGGCCCGGTAGCACCGGCGTGCGAAGGCCGTCGCGCCCTCCCACGGCGGAGCTGCCAGCAGGACACGCGTGTGCCGGGCGCCGCGGCCGGCAGCGGCACGCGCCCAGGGCTGCGCGGCAGCCCGCATCCCACCCTTCGGTTTTCGCTTAGTTTCACAGGGAGCTCGTGTTTCCTAACACGCTGCCAGGAACCTTTACGACTATTGGTTTCTGCAACAAGAGGAGCGCGCTGCGCCTCCAAACCAGACCTTCGACGCATCCCCGCAGAGTCCAGCATTTTTCCTCCTGAGCAATCACCTCCTTACGGGTCAGAGTTGTTTCAGCAAAGCCAACACCCCTCCAGCAAAAAAAATCTTGTTTACGGACACACCATGGAGCATTCAGAACTTCGTTAGGAGGAGGAGCAGTGAGAAAGCATAAGGGAAAAGGAGTTACACCGGCGCGAGCACCCGCAGGACCAGGCAGAGGTCCTTCAAACCATCTCCCACGCGCACTGTCGCTCGCCCACCCTATTTGGCCTCTTTCTAGGGGAAGCCCAAGTCACAGTATTTCTTGCCCAAAACCATCCTGCACACCACGACTTTGCTTGCACTGGAGTGTGCTGCACGGCTACGCTGTTCCTGTGCCCACCATCTCCAGGGCTGGGCCCAAGCTCCATTCCATACCTTACCCTAGCTCCTATGCAGCGGCACCGTGCCCAGCCAGCCCAGGCTGCACGTGAGCTGATGGTGCAGGAGGGAGAGTGCAAAGCACTCATCCCCAAAAGACACTTATCCCCCAATCTTTCCCATCTCACCAGCTACACTCCCGGAAAAGCCATTGATACCTTCAAATCAAAGAGCAGTTTCTAGCCAATACACTCCAACAGGAACTCTACAAGACACTAGGCCTTCTACTTTTAGGACCTCACAATCGCAAAGAAATCCTGATTTCTCAGTTCACGATGAGAAATGGTATCAGTAGTACTAGGTTGCTCTCATTTTTCATGGTCTTGTTCAAACCCACCCATCCAACTTAACTAAAGCAAGCACCAGTCAGCTCCCACCAGAAAGCGCATGAACCCCACCAGCACCTCTCCACGAGCCCTGGCTGACCAGACCTGAACATGCTTCGTTTACAACTGACACCCTAAACCACACCTAGATGCTTCCAGATGTTTGGTGTTCACTTACCTCCAGGAATGGATGACTGGTTTGGAGCCTTGCTGCCAGGCCGTGGGGCAAAAGAAGATGGTCCTACCTCTTCCCAGGGCTGGGACCCGTCACTCTGGGGACACTCACTTGATCCTTCCTGTACAGCTATCGGGACACACCACTGCAGCCATCTAGTTCCAGTTCGGTTCCCTCAAGAAACTGCACCGTTTAGTTTAACTTGTTGGCCCTTTTCAGTGAAAGCTGAGAGGCAAATGCCTCAAAACAAAATTCCTAACAGACTTTAAAAAACAAAAAAAAAAATCTAGGTAGAAGACAGAACTACAGCATTCCCACTGAAGAGAAGGCCATGGCACAAAGTTTAATTATATATTCTTACACACCAGAGAATCCACAGGGAAGAAGATACCATGACAAAGCTGCATGAAAACTCTTGATCAGAGCTTATGCCTTGTTAGACACACACACACACACACAAAATCAGGCTCCAAATTCTGCTTCTCATAGAGCTGTTCATACAAAACCACTGAGAGCTCAAGGATGGGTCAGATCAGCCTGCAGCGAATGGTGGTGATTCCCCCTCGTTCCGCCCATTCTCAGGTGGGGTCGGGGTGGGAGACAGGAGCAAGGTCTGCTTTAGAATTCAGGGTTATTTTACCATTTTCCGCACACATGCTAAACAAATTGTGCCATCTTTGTCTGTTAAAAAGTCAATTTATTATCCCCTCCTGGTAAAAAAGCGAAAAGCTATACTCTGTTAGACCAGTAAGATACAGAATTACTCCAGCTCTTTGGAGGTTTTTAGATACAACTTTGAAGCATATTATTCCACAAAGGAACAGCAAGTACCTTTCTTAAGAAAGGAAACTCTATAATGGGTCTGCCTTTTTCTTTTAAGCAGAAGAAGATGTATCCATTACAGGACTCCCTTTCTGTCCAGATGACTCCTGCAAAATACCCTAACATCCTCCAAGCAGTACATACAGAAAGTTTCCTAAGGAGAAATATGTCTTAAAAAACTGACTTCAGGAAACAAGTGCAAGTTCCTTTTAAATTTGTTTTTATAAGAAGGATACCAATGTACATTTTAATAGTTTTATTTTCATTTTCCCCAAGGGGGAACCAAAGGCAGAGAGGTGTTGTGAGATACATCACGCTGTTCTTATGGGTAAATCAATTTGCAAATGTTATTTTACCACTCTATAAAAATACACACAGGAGTGTGAAGGAAGCAAAGTAGTTCAGAGTGGCTGTCATGGAGCAGATATGTTAAATACAATCAGTTTTTCCCCCCCCCCGTAAAAATTGTGGCTCCTTGCGTTCCATAAAACCAAAATCTTAGTAGCCACATGCCACAGGAACAGAAATTTAAGTGGTAGCTTCCTTTGAGCATGTGCACACAACAGCATTAGTAAAGAACGGCTCCCATGGGACTAGACAGCAGATGTGAGCAACAAAGCCCCATCCACAACTGGAAAGAAGATATGCACTCAGTTTTATTGTCTGTTTCCCATCCAAACAGGTTCCATACCATTCAGGCCTCTTTGATAAAAGAGTCTATAGTTCTATAAAAAGAAGTCACGCTGTAAGAACAAGATATTTACCCTGTATGTGTTATGCGAGCACGAAAAGGAACAACCTTCCAATTTCTCGAGATACATCCAAGCAATCTATAAGTGACCCAATTCCCTTCTCTGTCCAACTGTGCTGTGGGAAACTCAGTTAGGTGCCTCTTCACAGGTAGAGACAGTTTGCTTTCAAAAATATTAAGGACACATTTTTTTTTTATCTTTAAGAACTTCCTGGAAAGTTACTGTGGAAAATGAAAGTGCTCCCATGGTGAGATCAATGTGCAAAGCTCTACAGACTTCTGTCCTTGCTGCTTTCTTAGTATTCCTTCCCTTAGCAGTTTCATGTTAAGATGAGGCTCAATACATTGCAACGAGGCCATCATCTACCTGTAACAAGCAGGCAGACACTGGAAAGTGTTTTATGTTTAATCATAAAACGTGGAATAAACCAAAAAAATATTGTTCAGATATGATCGGGATGGTCTCTCGAGTGGGTTTATATACCAATGGCCTGTAACACTCGCTTTTCATTCTCATTGAGATGGTCTGAAAACATTGCATAGCAGGGCTGCTGCGCAAACTGACAGAGGAAGTCAGTGAGATAGGCCTGAAAGGAAGACAGAAAGACCCAGTTAGCATCACGTCACTTTGGAAATTCTGTTTCTTTCACGTATCAAAAGATAAACCTCAACATGCACCAAGTAAGACCAAGGGATTGCAGGGAACAGAATACCGATGCAGAAGGAAGGGCGACAGCAGAGGGGAAGGGCTGGTAAACGGCTGCCAGGTGGTGGTAAAAAGCAGGAGCAAAGTATCATACAGGGACTGTGACTGGATGGGAGCATCTCCCAGTGGAGTACGAGATTCTGTCATGTTCGGTCTCCAATCTACTTCTGACTTCAGCAAATAGCTGCGAAGCTCATGGGTAGAAAAGTCTCATCTCCCTCTGTTCAAAAAGTTTTGTTCATTCACATTTCCAAGTTAGAGATATTGATCCAATAAGGAAAAATAGCTCCAGGCATTCTTGGGATACACAGCACTTTCCAAGGTAACGTCAACGAACGGACTACATTCGGGACAACAATCAGTAACTGGTATTTACAGTTTTGCTAAAGTACAACATAGAAAAAATAAGTTTATAACGAATGATAGGAATCTGATTTTAAAAACTGATTTTAGAGCATCACACCTGGAGATCTATTTGGTAAAGAGGGTCCTTTAACGCATCTGGATCATCCTCTTCATCATCTTCATAGTAATCCTCATCTGTGAGAGGCAAATCAGCAGGTTTTAACATCACACAGAGCAAAATATCTCAGGAAGTATTTTATTAGACTACTGTTGAAATCCAAGGATCCAGAAAGAAATAGTTTCAGCACTGCTGGGTAAAAAAAAAAATTGTACCCAGAATATTTGCTCCTTAAGTTGAGATGATTAGAAAACACAACACCTCAGAACAAGAAGCGTCATAGTAGGAATCTCAAGGAACGCGCAGGTGAGACGATCAAACACGGGATACTAGACAAGCAGGTTTGTTAGCCCTGTGCACTATTATCTTATGCCTTAACCTTGTGCCAGGGTGACACATTTCCAATTCTGTGCTAACATAAGTAGTCTCCCTTACTGTATTTGCCTGTGAGGTTCTCTCTTCTAAGACTATATGCCAAATGGAGAGCAGAGGAAAGGAGGTATTATACCCGCTCCACCTGTATGCAGCTATTGTTTCTCAAGGTCACTCCACAAACAAGCTCATCCACTGCTACGACATTGTCATTCCAAGGTCATGTCTACATCTTTAAGCATCGATTTTCTCTGTAGAAGAAATACCTGCATGAACCTCACAGCAACATGAAGCCTATGCAGCACTTGAACTCTGAGGTGAAAAACGCAGCTATTTAATCACCGTATTATTCAGCCATGTCTCTCTCTCTCAGAAAAAAGTCCTTATTCAAAATCCCAGTGTATTATTTCCTTCCTCTTGCCTACAGTCTCTTTTGAGCTGCTGTCAAGGAAAGAAGACTGACTGGGATGTCATCTACTCTATTTTCACTCTGAGTAAGCACTTTAAAGCAGTTACTTACCATACTTGTTTGTGGAAAGAATATCTGACAAGAACTGTCCTGCTAAGCCTTCATCTTCATCCTCATCCTCTTCCTGATCCTCCCACATATCATTCGAATCATCTGTTTAGAAAACAAAAATTTCTAGAAATAAACAAAATCTAAGAGGTCCAGTCTGCAGCTCGCTATACAGGGGACTCTACAGCTTTTAGGCAAACATCCCTGCTTGTGTAGGTGGATGAAGGGCAACACCTGCAACCTTCACCATCCCTTTGGAACGAGTAACTCAAGAACTGGACCTAAGCAAAAAGCAGCTGCAAGAACGGATACCACAAAAAGCAGCTGCAAGAATGGATACCCGAAGTAGGGGGGAAGAAAGGCAAACCAGATACACCAAGAAAGGATAATTTTATTGGCATATGGTCAGATCCCATCTTCCAAACTGGCCCAAAAGAATTTTCAGGTTTAAGAACATACAGCACTGACTGATTTTATCCTTTGGATCACTATTTAAGCCTTTGTAATTACAGGTATACTATTTACTATTTTGAGTTTCTTATTACTATAAGAATAGTAATTACTATATATTGTGTGTTTCTTATTACTATAAATGCTTCTGAAGAGATTACAAAGTAGATTTAAGCCATGCAAAGAGGAAAAGCAAACCCAGTGTTTTACCTTGGCTCCAATCTGCAGTTGTCTGTCTAGATGCATTTGCTTCCATTGCATTAGAGAGTTCATTTATTATTAATTTTAAGATTTTTACTAACAAAGGAATGTTTGTCCAGCGTTCAGGATCTATAAGAGAAGAAAAATATATATTAATACTGCTTTTAATAAAAAGTTGTTAAAAACAGGCCTTTTTTGTGGTGTTTTTTTTTTTAAATTTTACTATACATTAAAAAAATGCTCACAGACAAGCAAAAACTTCCAGGTTGGGAGGAAAAGCGGACTGACAAAAAAAACCCACAACAAACCAACACCCCCCACATGTTCCTTCCATGTACCTTCACAGCTAGATTTCCAAAGACTTTAACTGCAATATCAAATTTCTCACATTTTGAATGAAAAGAAGGCATAGTTAAAATCTTCACAGCTGAATTAACTTGTTGAGTCTACTCAATGAAATCATAGTTACAGATGACTTCATTAAGCACTCTTCTCTAAAGTTATTGTTGCACGTCTAGCAGTGCTTTCAAGTAAATGAGCAGTGCAGCACTCCCATGCGTGCCTCTACCTTTTCTGACACATTGCAAGCTCCAACTTTTCCTCACCAGGGCTCCTGCAAGGCCCAATTATTCCACAGGGATAGCTAGACAGTGTTTTTGTCCTTAACTGCAAAAGATCCTATCAAATAAAGAAACTGGAAACACCAGTTCTAACTCTTCAAGTGCTCAAATGCTAGCAATTACTGTTCTTCTGTCTGACTAGACAATATCTGAGTAAACTTAACTTTGTGCTGTTTGGTGGGGGTTTTTTTAAGCAAGAATAGTAAGATAGCAGGGGTTTTGTGACCACTACTTACCTCTTACACTCCTAGCGCTTTCCCTTATTTATTTCCTTTACTAAGTGTTATGGCATCAGCCCAAATCCCCCCAAGACTACAACAGCTGAAGGCTTGAGAAGCACCCACTGCCTCAATGGGCCTCCAAGTTTGGATCAGTACAGCCGTTGCGTCCTATCCCACAATGAGTTGTGCACAAATTCTAGCACAGCAACTTGCAGAACCAAGGTTTTGACTGATCACTGAAGACAGCGGCTCCCCAGTGTATTCCCCTCTGGGGCTTGGTCCCCAGAAAAATACCTGCCCAGTGCTCTCTCTGATTTAATATATGAATCTCTATACAGTAATCTCCAATCAAGAATTTTGGGTTCAGCCAATTAAAAATAAGACAAGTCTCATGCAGGAGACTGGCCAAGCTTTCCTTAAAAGTGATCTCTAACTTGTTGAAATCACTGCTGATATTTGTGAAAGTCTCTCATTTAAAAAAATATCGTGTTTTTTTAAATCTCTGCATTCGCTGAACACACTTTCCTCTCAGAGAAGCTACCAGGCATCATGAAAGTATCAATTATATCTCATTAGATGGAATGGGAAGACGCAAAATAGCAGCAAATAACTCCCTATCCCATAATCACCTCGTCTACTTATACTAAATCACAGACATCATGAGTCTTCCAAATCAGTCTCTGGCATAATTAAAGCAAATAATGGATATGTTAAGCACATGATCTGTGGATTAGCTCTAAAAAACAACATGCATCTTCGGTAGGAAGTACCTCCCACAGTTTTGTGTGATCTGCAAGATCTGTTGTACAGCCTTTCATAGCATCTACTAAGAGGGGAAAAAAAACCCTGTTAAAAACAGCAAAATGGTTACTTACTTTTGGCCGACTTTGATCGTGTCCGTATTCCCTCATCCATATTAAATATTTCTTCTCCCTTTACCCTAATATCCTGAAGTCGCTTGTCATCTGTGTTGATACCATACTGAAGGAGTTTACACAATGCTACAGAGCTGGGGAGCAGGGAATAGGAAAATTACAGATGAGAACATCTCAACTGCTTGGCTTTCATAGTGAGCTGTTAACAGGGAACACATCTCCAGAGCAGACGTTCAGATGCCCTTTTTTCTACACTTTTGCAAGAACAAGCATTACAGAATTTTCCTGTTTCTCCTACTTTATGTCAGCATCCAAAACTGGACTCATCTCCTGACCTGCACAGCAGGCCAAAAACTGACAAAGCTTTGGGTTAAACACTGCCAAACAGTGCATACATACATACATAAAGGTTTCTCCAGTTCAGAAGGGCCACGAGGTTAAACACACTCCTGATGCACCACGTGCAGATCAAGATCAAATTAAGAGGAAACCAGTGGCAAGAAAGTAGCAATTTGGTTGATCTCCAGTCATGAACATCTCTTCTACTTTTCTCCAGTGTCAAGGCTCTTTTTCACTTCTGGTCCTTCACATCTCAGCTACGCTCAGACCTTCTAGCTTGCTCCCTTGGTATCTTTATGTGTTCTTTCCATCTCAGTTGCTCAGATTTCTATGCCACACTTGCAAACCCTCTTCAGTTCCAGGCTGTTTTCAAGCCATACTGAAGATGACTGACTACAGGTTAAGGCCACCAATTTACGCTTGGCACTCTTCAGCCTCTCTCCTGGCTCCACAAGTCTCAAGCTGAAGTTTCAGAGCTCCACGGAACTCGCTCTCTTCATGCTTTCACTTCACATTCTCTTTCTCTCCTACACTATGGCTCTGAGTTCCCATACTGCTGGTTTGGACCCAGATCTTACATGCCACCCCTGAGTTACCCAAAGTTTTCCCATTCTTTCACCACGCAAGTCAAAAGCAAATAGCCACTTCTTCAACCTGCCACTCACAGGGATGGGGGCTGACGCGCACAGAAGGTGTCACCTATCTTTATGTTCCTCTTACTAACTCTAAACAAGAGGGTCCTCTGAGCAGGCATTGCTTTTCTTCAGTATGCAGAAAAACAACTAGCATTTCTAATGCATGATAACCATCACCGTAAATAACCTAAATCAAAGTTTTTAATACTGTGTGGAGCCCTACCAAGACATCTGTACAGAAATAGCTCTAATCTTGGACAACAGAGACAGCACTGAACAACAAAGTTTAACCTTGTTCTCCCTTGGCTTTTCCCTGTGGCCATAAGCAGTCTCAGGGGATCCTGCAGACAATCCTGCTCTGTCAAAACGGGGATAAACCGCTGCTTTTAGGGATAAAACAGACCAAGTGTGACCGGAAACACCACCAGGTCCTCAATCAGACTGTCTCTTGTTCCGCATGATCATTCACAAACTTCCATTTTAAACACGTTTTTTCTTATTATTTATTTCACAGGCTATTTGACTGCCTTATAACAATAACACACCAACACACACTAAGAAGTGAGTTAACAGCTGGTGAGATCCCTAAGAGTGGTGTGTAAGGCTTCACATTTCCAGAACAATCAAAGACAGCAGCTGCGGCAAAATTTAAATTTATACAGAGCATTTCATGCTTTGGAATATAGTACCCAGCCTCCACCAGAACACAATGTGCTCCCCACAGCAAAAGGGAAAGAAAACTGTTTCAGTTGATTTCTTTACTGACTTTTAAGAGATCATTAAATCAACAATAAATCACCAGATTCTCTTAAGAAACCCTCTACAATGCCCTGGAACTCTACAGTAGTCTATAACGGCCATTTCCTGTCTGGAAGCTATTCTCATCCCATTCACAGAAGTTCAACCTCAAAAGCATTCCTGTGCTTGGAAGAGACACTCCTTTCCCCCTTGGGTCACCCTGTTCCAGCACAGAAACACCAGGCAGCAAGAGAAGCACTTAGAGGAAGATCAGAGATTGCTCCAGTTACCACCGCTCCCCTCAGCCAAACTGACAGCGCAGGAAAAAAATTAATTCTGCCAACGCTGGCACACACTAATGCAAGTCTGAACCAGCTCCCCTTTTCCCTCACACCCAGTGCATTTAAGTGCAATCAGCTAATGTTAATGCACGGATCCTGCTTATTAAAACATCCTACCTGACTTTGCCTTCATATTGCCCATAGAACAAGTGCTGCCGGCTCATCCATTCGGCCATTACAAACTCCAAGGCAGGCTTGCCTGTTGGTCCAGGGAGACTACACAGGAACTCTAGGAGTGGTTCCAGTTGTGAGTGAACCAAGTGAGCAAACACCATAATCAAGGACTACAGGAGAAAGGAAACGTTAGCTGTACATAATTTAATAATTTAATAGCTGAAAATGTTTTATCAAATATTCAAGTAACTGAGTTTTCTGCAAGAGCAGAGACTGTGCTTACCAACCCCAAGAGGAAGTATAACCTTCTGCAAGACATTCTGTGCTACAAAAGCAGGCAATAAACTACTACAGTCAACAGCAGTATTTATCCCCCACCAAAAAAACACAGCAGGCCTAAGTTTACTCACACCCCAAACTCACAAACCTTCCTAAAGTAATGATTAAAAAGCTATTTTAAAAAATATCAGAGGTTGCAGTTGACTTGACTAGCAAAAATATCATGCGGCAACAATCTGACACTGCAACTGCCCTGGTTTGCTTGACGGACCAGAAGTCGTACACATGGTTCTATACAGAGCTCTCAATCTAAGCGTATCTAGCAGAAACATGTCTCATTATCAAGCTGAGGAACAGAAGTTATTGGTCCAGAGCCAGAACCGATATTCTCTTCCCCTTTCAAGCCAGGGATTTCCCATCATCACTTCCACTGGAGGACCACCCGTCTCCCACATCATCACATCAGAATTCAGCAGCACTTTTCCAATTCTGAGTGAACTTTGAACACAAGTTTTAGGGAAAGAACTGCAAATTTTAGAAAGGTGATTTCCGCGGCCCCCCCCCCGATAGAGTTTTACAGTCTGACTCTTAAAGACCAGGAGTATAATTCATATGCTGCCTATGTCTAGATGTCACTGTCCAAGCCTGACGGCATTCCTGTAGGCTTCCTCAGGGAAAAGCTGCCCATGTCCAGAGGTCCATCTTTCAGGCTAACACAGGGAAAAATTCAGCATTGTGAAAGGATCATTTCTCTTCCCCTGGCTATGGGGGCCTTCATGTGACTACTTCAGATTTAAGCTTCCAGATCTTTTAAATCCAAAAATAGGCAAAATGAGAGCCATTCTGAACAGTTACGAGTCAACAGTGTTTCCAGGGGTGGGGGAGAAATCAAGGCTTTAAGATGAAATCTGTGCTGACATCTGAATGGCCTTCTTGATTCACCATGTGCTGGCCTGAAAAATGCACATACAAAAATCAGAGAAATAACACACGACAAAAGGGTTAGAGCAGAGTGAGTCTCAGCCAAGTGCCACAGTGAGGGCAAAGGTGGAATCTCGCCAGAGGGCAGAACTCCTCAACAGTGCCAGCAAAACGCCTTCCCTCAGCTGCTGCTGAGGAACCAGGGCAGCCATCACTAGTTGTTTTACATTAAGGGCAGAGAGAAGAAAGACAGGAGAGAAAATGAAGACCACTGGGATAAAATCATTCCATAAAGTGTCCCACTGTAAGTAGGTCAAAGCTAGAAAAGATGGAGATGCTCTTGTCTTGCCTCTCATCTGACACAGACCAACTACACCTCCTGTCCACCAAAAGTTCACTTTGTCTCATTCCATGAAATACAGCACAAAACCACTCAAACACATGTGCTGCCTTTGCCACAACATCCGTACTTGGGCAATTTTTGTCCCCTCTAAAGGTTCACTGCTTGCAAGCACAAGGTCCCAAGGGACTATTTGAGGTGCATTAAAGCCTACCCACAAGAACCTGGCTTACCCCATAATCCGGACAACTCTGTATGAGCAGAGCAGGCATTTTCCTGACTACTTCAAGGTGACATGGAGAACCTC
>VZTL01049606.1:57364-85424 GCA_013400535.1 Scopus umbretta | reverse complement strand
CTGCACACCTTCCCTATAGCCACCCCAAGGGATGGGCATCCCCCTTTCAAGGGCCAGGCGTCCTCCCCCAAAGGACCAGGTACCCCCCTTCCCATGCTTTTTCCCAAGAACAAACCACACCCCACACCCCCCTCCCAAGAGCAGGGGGTCCCCCCACCCCCAGTGTCGGCTGCCCTCCCCAAGGACCAGATATTCCCCCAGGGCCATGGTGGGGGGGCCGGAAGACACCCCACTCTCTGGGTGTGCCCACCAGTGCTGCCTCATCCCCTGCCACGGGGAGCCAAGCCCAGCACCCCAGTGCTGGAGGCAGGGGGGCACAGAACCCCCGTCCATGGGGCAGGGGGCTGGCAAAAGGGCAAGGGGGAAATGCCACCAATAATTTCTGGGGTAATTAGGATTATTTCTCTGCTCATTTGACACCCTTCTCAGGTCTTTATGGGACAGACCTGGTGCTGCTCCCACCGGGAACGGTGCCCCGAGGAGCTGCTGAGGGCACCCAGGGGGGTCGGTATACCCACATGGAGCGGCACCCACCCCACTTGCATCCCCATCCCCAGTGCCCACCCCGGTCCCCTGGAGCAATGATGGCGATGTTCATCCTGGTGTCCCCTTACTAGCCAAAATTGGGGGAAAACCAGAAAAAATAAACCGAGTTCCTCGGGTGGCTCCTCCGTGCCCCCCGGCCATAGCCCCCACCAGCCCGACCCGCTGCCGCTGAGCTCCCCTGGGCCTTAGCGGCATGTAAAGGGTTTCTCCCTCGTCCGGCGATAGGCCTGTAGCATCTGGCGTGTCCCCAAATACAGAAGGGAAACGGCTATTCAGCACTTCTGCTGCCTGATTGCTATTAACAGCTCCACCATTCCTCTTCCTCGGTGGACCCGCACTACCGCTGGGAAGCTGCTGTTTTTTATAAACTGAATCTTAAAAAAACTAAGTTGTCCTCCTCACTGGCTACACCGGTTCCCCCGGTCCTCCATCCGCTTCCTATCCATCACCATCGGCTTCCACCTGGGGCTCTCCTGCTGGTACCCTGCTGACAGGGAAACAGCATCGATGTCCTCAGAAAAGTCGTGGGATGGTCCATGGAGACCCCCTTGGTGTCTGCTGGGGCTGAGGGTGTGGGGCTCAGCAGAAGGGCAGCTTGGGGATCCCAAGCTTTGCGGGGGGGGTGGGGGGGGGGCGGGTGACAACCCCAGCGACAGGGCCAGATCCTGCCCTGCCAACGGCGATTGAAAACCCAACTGGAAAAGGCTTGTGGGCAGGACGGGGCTCAGCCTGTCCTTGCCCTGACATCGCAGTGATGGGCTCACAGACAGTGGGTCTGCTCTGAGCCAGGGGCTTTGGATCTCCCTGCAGGACCCTTATTTCTCCTGGAGCCACCCGGGACGGGACTCGGAGCCCTGTGGTCCACCGGCCTTGGGGGAGCGGGATGGGGAGCAGGGGATCAGCTCATGCACACGGAGACTTTGCTTGCTGCTTCTTGCTGACCGGCTGTTTTATATCAAGGCGGGAGGGGGGATTTGCTGTTCTAGATGGTATTTTAATGGGCAGGCAGGCAGCTGGAGCCTGAGAGAAGCCTGCTTTACATTGTTTGGGGTTGTAACAAATAAATTCAATTAAAGGCAAATGGCTCCACGCAGCCCCCACCCTGCGCAGCGTTTCTGTGGCACCGGTGGCTGCAAGAGCCGCGGGTGTGAGGCAGGCGCCCGGGGCTTTGCCCCCGTGCCAGGGCCACCCGGGGGCCCTGCCCACCCTCGCCCCTTCGCCCCTGCTGCAGGGAGATGCCGGGGTGAGCTGGTGGGATGTGGCGGGAGCCGGGGAACCCAGAGCACCACACCCACCGAGCACCCGGAGAGGAGATGGCGTGGCCGGGGACCCCACACTGTCCCCTGTCCCCGTACTGCGGGTCCCACCCCGTTGAGCAAAGGGGATGGGAAAATCCCCGCGGGTAGGAGCCACGCCACGGCGGGCACTCCTCGGGGACAGGCAGCCCAGGACAACGGCCTCGGTGGGCAGCGGCATCCTCCAGGCAAGCCGAGGCCGGGCAGGGGCTGGGGTGTGGAGCCGGGCTTTGCACAGCTGTGATGCAGCCCCAGAGCCCTGCGGCCAAGGGGGAAAGCAGAGGGGACTTGGAGGGGACATGCCAGAGCCTCGGCATGCCATAAACAGCCGCCACCGCAGCAGCAACTCCTCTGCCGGGAGCCAGCGCCGGGCGTTTGTTAGTTGGAAACCAGATGGTGCTCTCCCAGGCGCCGGCACAGCCCGCCTGGCCACAGCCCCCAGCCAGGCGCAGGCTCCCAGGGACCCCGGAGCTGCAGAGCACCCATCGGGACCCCATCAGGATGGCCAGAGAGGTGGAGGTGCAGAGAAGACCCCCTTGGATGGATGAGTGGTGTCGGGGTGCCCCATCTGGCACTGGGTGTGTCCCGAAGGGATGCCGTGTCCCAAAGGGATGCTGTGTCCCGAGGGGATGCTGCGTCCCGAGGGACACTGTGGCCCAAAGGGATGCTGTGGCCCAAGGGATGCAGAAGGGAGGCAGCATCCACCACAGGGGATTAGAGATGGGGCAGTAACATCCCTTAAAATCCCCGTGCGTCCCTGTGTGCCGCACACTGCTTCAGTTTCCCTGCACCTCCCCAACAGCCAGAGGCTGAAGGGAGAGGAGAGAGGCTAGTCCCCGGCTCGACTGAGTCCACCTGGTCCCCCCAGATAGGGCTGAGATAGCAGGGAAGGGATAAAGCCCCATCTCGGAGGCCAGGGAAAGCCCTGGGGAGAGAGCAGAGGGGTCCCTGCCACACCCCACCTGGGTAATTACCCCACCCGGGGTAATTCTCCATGGGACATGGCACAGGGGACATGGCCAACGAGACCCCAGCCCAGCACCACCAGCAGGACCTGGGGGTCTGGCCTCTTCTGCAGCCCCCCATGGTCCTGGGGACAGGTGCACCGAGGGGGCACGGACGGACCCATCCCAGCTCCGGGATTTTGGGGGGCGTCTGCAGCAAGCAGACAAACAGACAGGACAGGGGAGGGTTCGGGGGGGGAGGACGGCATCCCCAGCAGCCGTGGGGGGGTCCTGTGGTGTTTACAGAGCTTAAAAACCGCCTAAGCCCCGCAAGGCCACAGCGCACAATAGCGTGTGGACGTGGTGACACCGGCCGTCCCCACACCACCTTGGAAGACAGAGGGCCCTGCCACCCACCGCCAGCACCGGGATTAATTATGATAATGTAGTTCTTTCCCCCTTTGTCACCCTAATGAATGGGCCCCTTTAGGATTTTAAGGCCTTTGTTTGGTGCCTCTTTACTGTGGTATTGTAGGATGGGGACTAGCAGGTGGCAGGNGCAAGGGGGCTCCTGGACAGAGCTGCAGCGCTCGCCCCATTGCTGCGGGGCCACGGTGCCCCACACTGTGCATCATGGCATCGGGGACCGCTGGCCCTGGCCATGCTCCGAGCCACCCGCACCCTAGCTCGCTCGGTGGGCAGATGCCAGGAGCCACCGTCTGAGCCCCTGCCTTGATCTTTTACTGCCTGGGCAAATCAATTACCCGGCAGAAAAGTCCCTAAATCCCACCATAAAACCCATTTAGCAGCCACCGTGGCGCTCGCTGGGCCCCGGGCAAACCTCGCCCGCTGCCGGCATGAAGCTGGGAGCGATTTGTTGCAGTGAGGGTGGGTAATCGTTGCTGGGGAAGGTCAGGCTGCAGCCGCAGGCACACAGCATCTCCCCACTCCCGGGAGCTGGATGGGGGCTTCCCGGGAGTCCTGGCTGTGCTCAGACCCTCCTGAGACCCCACAACTCCCAGCCCCTCTGCACCAGCTTGTCCATGTTCTCTGGACATGGGAGCAGCTGGGGATGTGCCAGCGCTGGGGACAGAACAGGGGAGCACGAGCAGAGGGGACAGATGAGGTAGCACAGAGACCAGGGACAGGGCAGGGCATGGAGGCACCCGAATGGCGATGCCCTGTGCTGGCATGGGTGCATGCACCCCATGGTAGGACCATTGGCCATGCTCAGCAACGAGCCTGGTGCTACCACGGTGGTGATGGTGGACTTGTTCCCTCCCATGCAGCCACATAGGGGCATCTTTAATACCACGGGGACAATGCCAGAGCAGGGATAATGCCAGCACAGGGTCAATACCAGCACGGGGCTGAAGGACCCCGGGATGCTCGATGTTTCCCTGATTGCAGGCTGGGCTGGGAGATGCCTTCAAGACACCTAGAGGCACCAGAGACCTGGGTCTGCTCTGCCAGGTGCCGGGCACTGGGGATCCCTCTGCCCCACGGTACCTTCCCCACAGTGCAGGGGACCTCGACCGCCATGTCCCCCCAGCTGCGCGGAGCAGAGTGGCTCTGCAGGGAGCGGGCAGATCCTGGCTGGGCAGCGCCGGTGGCTGCAAACCGGTGAGCAGTGGGGTGGTAAAACGGTGACAAGTAATTGGTGTCCCGGCCAGTCCTTTCATGCCGACGCCGTTTTATGGGTGAGGAAATTGCTTGTGAGTCAGGAACACAGGAGACAAATTTAGGAAGTGCTCTCTGAATGTGCCGGGGTCAGGCGCCGAGGCCGAGTGCTTGAAACCTGGGTGGCCTCGGCGCTCGCCCCGCGCCCCCCCGGCTCCTCGGCATGGGAAAGCAGACCTTTTATCTTATCACTGCTCTTCCGCCGCCCCGGCCTCCCCCGCGCGGCCCCCTCCCAGCACAGCCGTTCGCGCCGCAGACACAATGTGCGGCGGCGGCCAGCCCCACGCTGACGATCCTCTGGGAGCACCCGGCACGGGGGGCTGCTCCCACCCGTCTGCCAGGGAGCTTGGGGTCCCCCGCATTGCCCCGTGTCCCCTCACCCTGCGGCCCCTCCGGCCAGCAAGGCACCGTGGGTGAGGGGACGCGGGGCCACCCCTCGGAGACCAGCGCTGGCACAAGCTGCTGCAGCCCTGGGGGACGCGGTGATGGGGAAATGCTGGTGCAAAGGCATCTGCACGCCATGGGGCGAGTGATGCCCGCAGCCGGTCCCCAACCAGGCCAGTAAAGGTGCCAGGGCAGGCAGACCCCTGTACCACGGCACCGCACCCCACACTTCCTCCCTCCCCACCCTGGCCTTCCCCACGTCCCCTCACGCATCCCCTCGTGCGCCAGGGAGCAGGTTCTCCCTTTTGTTCATTTGCTATGCTTTTAATTGGGAGGAAAGGCCGCAGCCCCATTAAAACGCGCCTGAATGCAGCCGACGGCTACCTTGAGCATGCAGCCCCCATCCCGGGCCGCCGCCGAGCGCGCCGCATCGGGCGGTTTGGATGTATTTTTCTTGATCGCTGGCCAAGCACTCTCTCCTGCAAAGCAGCATGTTTCTCATTTTCTGTAGGTTTAACTCCAAATTAATTTGTAAGTGATCTAGGTTTCTTGTTCCCTGAAAGATACCTAATAGCGGGGGGGGAGCTCCTGCCAACCGAAACGTCTCAGCAGGGTAAAGGAAAAGCAGGAAAAAGAAACCCAGGAACTGTGACCCCTGGTGGGTATTTAACAAGGTGTCAGGGCGAGGGATTTTCAGAGCGGGCTAAGTGGATGTGACACTGGCCCCGCAGGTCGGTACTGGGCATAGGGATGCTTCTGCTGTGGCGGTGGCTGCTGCTGCCGGGTCTCATCCCGACCCGGCCCTTGGGGGGAGTAGCAGCAGGGAGGGATGCTCAGCACCCCACTGCCTGCGCTGGCAGGTACTGTGAGCCCCAGGGAGCGAGGAAAGCGGGGGGAACAGCAGATGTTCGGGGACGGGGTGAGCCATCCCCAGCACCAGCCGCTGGAGATGCCCTCGCTGGGGGACTGAGGGAGCGTATTTGTGCCAGGCAAGGGCTGCCGAAGCGCCAGACCCTGCGGGGAGGCAGGGGAGGCCCCACAGGGTGGGGGTCCCCCAGGGGTGGTGGGCAGCGGGAGGGGGCCAGCAAGCCTGCCGGGTGCCCCTGCTGCATGGGAAGCGGGCACGGTTTAATTGGGCGGGCGGCCGCTCGGCGGGGCCGGCTGCTGGCAGGCGGACACAAGCTCTTTTGTCTCGGCTCTCACTACCGGCACCGGCTGGGGCTGGCAGGGCCCAGAGCGGTTCAGCCACCGAGAGCTGAGCTCGCCACTGGGGCAAGCAGCCAAACCCACCCCGGCTCCCCGGGCTGTCACAGGCCTTCGCTGCACGCGAGGAAGCGCCCAGGTGGTCGGCGAGGCTTCCCAGCTGATTAAGGGTTAGGAAACTTGTGGGAATCCCCGGCAAAGAGCCCCACAGCCCTTGCTGTGGCCCCTTCTTGCCAGGAGAGCTAGCAGGGGCAGGCGAGCCCCCTGCCCTCCCCACCGGCTGGGGCTCCCCAGGGTTCCTGGGGGGCTGGCTGCATGGCTGGGGTCCTGGGGCAGCAGAGGTGTGAAAGCACCTGGGCTTTCGCTCTCCAAGGCAGGATCTTCAAGGAGATGCCAAGGAGGGATCTGCACCGAGAGCAGTCACTGCTTTCGGATCCTGGCTCCTCTTGCATCCCCCTGTCCCTCAGCTCCGCTCAGATTCCCTCTGCAGCACCGCCCGGGGGATGTGCATCTCACCCCCTTCCACAGCACCCTCCAGGCATGGTGGGTGTCCAGCCCCTCGGGTGACATCCATGAGGGTGGACGGTGGCAGGGTTGGTGCCAACTGGGGAAGAAGGGACTGACCCCTACCACGTGCATCCTTCGCCTGCCTGGTCTCCTGGGGGCAGCACAGTAAGGAGCCCAGGAGCCTCCTCTCCCAGACCTTCCTTGCCACGGGTGGGAACAGGGGCTATGAAGGTTGGAAAGGACATTGTGGTGGGAGCAGGAGTGATCCCCAGGTGATGAGGGAGATGGCCAGCACCCAGAGGGAACCGTCCCTCCTCGCAGAGCAGCCCCAGCTCCTTGCATGGGGGGAGCAGAGCTGGGGCTGCTGGGTGCGTGGAAGCCAGCTGTGGATCAGCGGCGGCCACAGGCAACATGCAGCCAAATCCCTTCTTCCTGGCATCCAGCATGACCAACCACCCCCTTTGCAAAAAAGCCCGAGGGGGGGGAGACACCGCTGTTGCTCAACGACCCTGCGAGGGCCCTGGTCCCAGCTCCCTCCTGGCACTGCTGGCAATGGCTGGGCAATGCAGCCAAGCGCTGCTGACCCAAAGAGCAGGCACCATCATGGTGGTGAGGGACCTCTCATGGGCGGTGCAGCCTGGCTGGGCTTGTCTCGAGTCTCCCAACCCACTGCTGGGGGATTGTCGGCTTTCCTTGCTTGGGAGCATGGCTGGATGCTTTGGGGGAATCCTGGTGCTGGGGTGAAAATCAGAGGGAAGGGGCTGTGGGGCTGTCACTGCCGCTGGCATCACTAGTCAGTCCTTCCTTACCATCCCTTCCAGCTCTCCCAGCACCGGCAGGCGGCTGTGCCCCAGCCCTGGTTGCAGGTGTTCACACCGGAGGCCACGGTCCCAGGGGACAGCGGTCGGTCACCACCTTCCCTGCCTGGGGTGACCCGCATCCTGCGGCGGGGTTAAACTCCCCAGGGAAAGGAGGGAGGAAGATAGGAAAAACAATCACAAGAATTTGTTTCATGCTGCCTGGATCCCTCCCTGCATGCAGCAGTGTTTTTGGACGGCCAATTTATAATCAGCAGTGTGGAATGTTGTAAATTAAATATTTTTAAACAACTTTGCTCTCTCTCTGGTTAAACATTTCAGAGATCGCTCTTTCTTGTCTGTCTCTTGCTGGGTGGTCCCTCCATTCGCCCGTACATCTTCCTCAAACACAATTAACCATTTAGATGTTGCACAAAGGACTAGCTTATGCATACAACACCAGTCGCTCGCTGCTCCGGCACTGGGGGAGGGAGGCAAATAAGAAGGCAGCTTCTTTTATTTTCTACTAAAAACAAAAACAAGAAAATCCCTTTTTCCTTCCCAAACTATCCTATTTTTCCTTGAATTGTAAAGGCACCGATCCAAGCTCATCAGCTGTCTTAGTGCCCAGTCCAACAATCCCCTTGTGTCCCCCCTCCCCTGAAATTCATCATTAGCATTTTAAAAGCCTTAAACATACAAGTTTATTTAGAGTCAAGCTCTCCCAAGCTCTTGCTTTCCATATTTATATACACACGTATTTTAACGTATATAAAATGTCTGTCTATAGGGCCTGGAAGGAAGTTCTCGTCTGCCGGCCCGTCTGGGAGGCACAGGCGTGTCTGTGGACCTTGGCTCCCTGGAGATGGAGTGAAAACCAACAGGATTCAGAAATCAGCCACCTGGCTCAAAGCGAACGAGCCTCCACAGGCCGGCTGCTGCAGAGGTGCTTGGGGGGTTTGCTGGGCGCTGGACCCTGGTGAGGGCACCTCCATGCCCCCGAATTAACCCTGCGAGTTGCCCGGCAAGAAGGGCCCCACACCCTTGTGCTCCTCCCATGGCACCGGGGGACTGGGATGGGGCACGGTGGGCAGCCTGTAGGCCAACAGACCCAGCCTCAACTGCCTGCTGCAACCTTCAGTCCTTTACAAGAGAGGACCAAAGGCCACAGGAATGGCCACGTGTGACAGAAGGGCAGCACTGATGGCCACCGTGGTGTCCCGGGACTGGCAGTACCCGGGGAGTGGGTTACCATGCACTGTGCAACGTGTGGTTATCACACCATCGCTGCTGGTGCAGGTGACTCCTCTGTGAGCCCCACCTGGGGCTCGATCTAACCCTGCCCCTAGCAAGACACCAGGGCAGGGACCAGAGCCAGCCACTCGCTGCGGCCTTGGGCCAGCACGGAGGCAGCGAAGCACCTCCTGAAAACACTGACGTTCCTCAGACCTGCAGGATGTGGGTAAGAATTTTCCTGTAAGGAAAATTCTGGTCTCCCGGGACGAGAAGGTCCCACCAGCAAAGTCCAAAGGATGGGCAGGGCATAGTGAAAACCACTCTTTCCAAGCAGCCAGAGGAAGGAAAGCGAGGTGCAGAAGCCAGCAAGTAAGCCAGCAGGAGCAACCCGGCTCTGCATGATAAACTTTGGGGACTGGAGGCAGTAAATACTGGTGAGTCCTCATGATACCCAGCTCCAAGAGATTCAAGAGAGTCCTATTGCTAGGGCTGCACACACAGTGTCAGCTTGACAGGTGATGGGGAAACCAGACCTGCGGACTTGAGGCCATATGAGCGCTCAGCCTGGCACTCCTCTCCCCTTCCTGTCCACAGGCCAAAAAACTGTCCCAAAAGTGAGATCAAAGCCTGGTGCAAAGAAGGTTTTGTGTCCCTTTGAACACCGCCGGGGTGGGAAGCCCACTGTCCCCGGGAATGGCTGGCTGCTCGCCTCCCCCTCTCATGGCTCCACTCCAAGGCTGCCAGGAAGATGGGAAGTTCAGTTTGACTGAATACGAGCTGCTGCTGCTTCCTGAAAGATCACAACAGTCACCTACAAAAGCAAACACGAACGGCTGAGGGAGGAGAGCCATGGCTCTGGGTATCTGTAACCACCCAACAAATGCTTTTCCCAAATCTATGTCTTGCAAATGGGCTTGGCTGCAAACATCCTGGGAAAGACCTCACTGCAGAGCTGCTGCAAGTGGTGCCCGCCTCTCACAGGAGCCTAAGCAAGGGGGCAGAGCTCCAGGTGCCCCGTCACGGTGTGCTAGGGGTGAAGGACCCACAGGAAGAACAGGCCAGGTGTGCGCACACACTGCTGCTGGGCTCTGCATCTGCGCCAACCTGCTGCCCTGGTCACAGAAAAAGCCTTTTAGGAGCTGCTGGCAGGACACTGCTCAGTGAGACCCAGGAGCTGGAGGTGCTGCTGGCTGGGGACCTCACTGGGCATCGCAGCAAGCCTCTGCTTTACCGCATGCAGATGCAGCACGTGACACGCCACTGCGAGAACCTTCTCACATCAACCCCAGCTGTACATCTGCCAAGGAAGCGTTCAGGACAAGCCTGTCCAGGAAGCACCAGTGTCTACAGAGCTGGGGAGCTCCATCTTTTCAGAGAAACGTTGCCTATAAAGCACTGCCTTAGTGCTAGCAGCACCGTGATGGGCACGGGCTGTAACGCTCAGCTGCCTGGGTGTGACAGAGCAACAAAGTGAGGAGACTTACTTGCTATCTGAGAGGTGACCCATTTCTCAAAGGTGGTGGGCAGCCCATATCAGTAACACCTTCCCGAAGGTCTGTAAGACCTAGGACCAAACAGTCGCATCCAAAACTTCACAGAACTTCCTTTCCTCGGTCGCCTCCCCAATTTTCTTGACGACTGTAACGTTTATCACTGGGTTTGTCAAGTTGCCTGACTCAACCCATCATCTGCTTACCTGATGATGACAGCGGCATGGAGACCAGTTTAGATGAGGAAGGGTTAACCTCCCAGTGCCCGCCTTGGGATTCCTGAAGGCCCTATTATCCCGAATTATTTTTCATAATTACTGCCACACACGTAGACTACATCAAGAGTGAATCTTCACTTTGATAATTTGTGCTGTGAAATCTCACTTTGGGATCTACTTTTATCTCACACCAAACACCTGCAGGTCGTAAAAGGCAAAAAAGGAAAAGAAAACGCCTCAAATCCCAGCCAGGTTTTCAAGTGTCAGAGAACACTAAATTAATGCTAAATTCTAACCAGCACAGTAAAGAGCCCCCCACCCTCTTCTTAAATTAGCTAAACAAAAGGACTGAGACTTTAACATATAATTAAGGCACAAGGAGGTAAAGCTGTAGCTGTTAAGTAAGGGGATGCGGACTTTTCAGAAGTTAAGATGTATCCTAAAAACAGAGAGGGAGATGGCTTTGTGTTTAAGAAAAAGGACTGGGAGTCAAAGTCCCTGCAGACCTCTTTCAGCTTTGCCACAGCCTTCTGGTAAAATGCAAAGCCGGGTAATTACGTTCCACTCCGCTTCTGTTTCTACACACCCAAAATGGATGCCTCGCTCCATTGCCGCACACAGAGACAAGAACTCTCTTTAATTAACCTCTGTAAAGCCTCCGTGATCCTTGGATGAAAAAGGCTTCGTACCTTAGGAGCATGTTTGCGCACATAGGCAAGGTAAAACCTCCAGCACAAAGCCAGAGCTGAACTGCACCACGGTTCTTCTTTCTGCAGCTTGTCAAAGGCCTTGAAGCTCATCCTCACTCATACTTTCCATTCCAATCTGTTCCTTTAGAGGAGGGATTTTGTTTATGAAACATGGGGAATGTCTGGATTATAATCTCTCTCCTGTCAAATTAGCTAGGAAATGGTAATTTTCCTCAGGGGACATCGGTGCCCATGAAGCACACATTTATCACTTCAGTTAATGAAGTATCATCCCAGCCAGTTGCTTTAAGCACCTCTGGATGTCAAATTGCTGGGGCAGATAAATGTCCCATGGAATCCTACTAGATTCTAATAAACAGCTTTTAGGTAGGAATTTGTGTCCAAGTTAAAAACGTTAAAGAACAGCTTGTGTTTCAATCCCATCCAGGTGCTTTACAATCCTGGCACAACCCCTGACCACAAGGCTGTGCGTTTCACATTAGCATGATCAGCCCATCTCACAGATGTAGGTACAGTGATCCAGAGATCATCTAGATGTGGGGAAGGACCTCTTGTCTGGGATTAGGAACAATGGACTGACAAGTGAAAGAGCCATCAAAATAAGGCAGAGTACCCACTGCTCATGCCCCGCTTCCCCTCCACACTCCCCCATCCCTCCAGCCCTCTCACACGCTTGCTCTTGGGCAGGATTTCAAAGGACCAAACTCAGCCCTGCTGGAAGTGGGTGCCAAACTCCTCAACTGCATTACAGAAGAGGCACAGCTTAAACACTGCTGTGCTATGGGGCAGCATCATATGAGAGAGAGAGAGAGAGAGAGAGGAGAGAAGGAGGAGGCTGGAGAAGCTGCTGGGCTGCGAAGAGCAACCCACGTTACCGGTGTTTCACTGCCCACCTGCTGCCTTGATGAGATGCACAAGAAGCATCCCGAGTGGCTTCTCCCAGGCTCAGGGACGGTGGTGCAGGACCTGCAGGGACACGGTTTACATCGCAGGGAGGGCGGCTAAGTCATTCTTTGGAGTGGGCACAGTCTGTGTGGTCCCCGCTCTCCCTTCTGCTGGAAAAGTACAGTGCGTTCGCCGGGCGTGCAGGAACCGATATTACCCGGCACAAACCCGTGTGCATCCCAATGAGGGGGGAGGGGCTGACGGACACACCGCTCTGTAAATACTTCTTTATTAAGACATAAATATAAAGCTGAACAGGAAAGGAGCAATGACAGTGTAAACCATGCCAGTACTGATCTGTACGGATGATCTTACGATGCTTGAACATCTGGTTCTGCTGCTGGCTTCCATAAAATCATCTTTAAAACCTACTCGGGTTATATCTCCATCAGCTGTTCAGTGCCCACAATGACTTCATTAACATGTTTGGCTGAAAAGAGAGAGGGAGGAAAAGAGGAGGAATTGAGTTTTGCAGCAGTGCTCCAGACTTGCATTTTTCAAATCTGCAACTTTAAAACAAATGAGAAAAGCAGATTCTGGGGAACCAGAACACGGATTCGCTGCCTTTCTTTGGACTCCAGCGTCTCTCTGACAGTATCCCACACACATGGCAAAAGCCTAAACAACTGACTAAACATCAGGAGGTTTCTCTAATGAGAGTTTTCACATGTATGTGTCACTACTAAACAAGAGAGGTCCAACGGAAGTCACAGCTGCTGCTGACAGGTGTACACCTAGGTCGAGGCAAAGAACCATCAACATCCAACATGGAGATCTGACATAAAATTAAACATCAGTAATCCACCCCGGCCCTGAAGTGTGCTGTGTGCCCTCCAACTGCACGGAGACTGGGGAGGAGAGGGGCTGCTCAGTGTCGGGGGGCCATCACTAAGGCAGTGTGAGATCCTCTCAGCAATCCCAACTCAACCCTGGCAGCTTAAAAAAAAAAGGGTTTCTTTTTTTTTTTTTTTTTTTAAATTTAAACCTGACTTCTCCCTCCTGGATTCAAAAAATCTGGATGGAGCCTCTCCAAAAGTATCTGCGTGAAGCCAGGTCTCTGAGCACAGTTATCACCTCCGAGTGTAATGGTGGACAGCCCACCTCAGACTCCTGTGGTGCAAATTCGTTGGAGGGGCAATATCTGCAAGGTCACTCCTTTGCCTGTTCCCAGGAGCTCTGCGCAGCCCCAGTGGACACATTAACGTGCCAGTCCCTGCCCCAGCACTGTTAATGTACTGTACTGAAAGAGCTTTCCCTTTAAAATGCAAAAGCAGCTTGTCAGAGAAGACTGCAAATAAGGGATCTAAAGCCAAAATAATAAAACCACGCAACTGAAAGCCCAGTGTCTAAAAAACCCAAGCATGTGGCCTCAGAGCGTGACACAAAGCCGGTGTGCTCACAGTGGGTGTCCTCAGGGTACCGTGGGGGGAGGCGGTGAATCTAAATTGCTTTCTGGGAGCTGGACACCTATTCAGGTGGAGCTCAGGTGGTTTGACCCATGCCCCTAGGCTCTCCATCTCCCCTTCTGCACATTAGGAATAACAATCAGCTCTGGAGCCTGGGATAAAGCACCAAGGCCTGTGAGGTGCTGGGATACACTGACAGATGCTGTGTTGTGTCCCACACCTTACACAGCAGTGGGAGTGGATAGCCAAGGATGATGGAAATAACAAGTTGTATTTTATTTACCCACCTAAAACTCCTCCCCTCAGGGGAGTGGATTTTGCAAGACTGCTGCAAAACAGCAAACATGCCACCTTTGGCTAAATGAAGAAGTTCCTGGCAATCCCTAAACTGGCCCGGCCAACATGATGCTTCTCTTGGTTTAAAATTCAAGACATTACCTTTGCACCATGCAAACCACTGCTCCAGAAAAGGTCTGATCAAAAACTGCTCTATAAACTGCAAAGAGTTTTGGACTGTGGCAAGATAGTTTCCCACTATAACCCCGACCCCACAATAGTATGGATCCTGCTGTCTCCTCAGCCTGGGGGACAGAGTTGGGCTAGCCACACGACCGCCTTTCAGAGACCCTTCGTGAAGGCAAAAACAAGGAGATTGCGGAACTGCCGCTCACCTTCAGCATCAGATCGAGTCATTTAGTTCTTTGCTCAGGGTATTTAGTGACAGCTTATAATTAATCCTGGAGCCTCACGCTAACATCTTGGAGCTCAAAGTCAGAACGTGGACTTCAGCACTTTAGACAGGACAAGCAGAGGTGGATGCAGTGCTCAGGAAAATGAGGGACTGACTGTACAAGTGCCAGGTGCGAGTGTGATGTAGGTAGCACCACACAACCTCTCCAGCACAGCTCTGCCAATAGCCCCAAGTCCAGCCTTCAGCGCCTCCCTCCTCCCGTCCTGGACCCCACACAGCTTTGCCAAGGTACCTCAAATCCAACCTGCAGCACTTCTTGCTATAACATTCCTCACCCCCAACAACTTTCCCAATGTATCTCAAACAGGCCCTGTAGCAACTCCTGTGACTCCATTCCTGAACCTTCTCCAAGCAGACTACCTATCATGTTGATTTCTGTGATGTGAATAAGACCCTGGCTACCATCCAGTGAGAGTAATTACGTTATGCCTCTGCAGATTAAACATGCCTTCATCTAGGCTTATAAAAACCATGTCAATTTATGGTTCTATATATAGGTTATCTGTAGCAATACTTTTTAATAAGGAACATCTTGCTTCATTTCAGACGGCATCCTGCACTGTCCTAAATGTGCAGAGCTGGGATGGGTCCCGTCACATACTTTGTTGCAGGGGTGGTACCAACTATTTGTATTTTGCACTGACATGCTTGTAGCCGCCTTGTGATATCTTGCATTTTGCACCTGATTGAGTTCAAAATGCTTTTCTGGAGTGGGCAAACAGCAGCATTCCCATTCTATAGATTGAGAAACTGAGGCAGCAGTGCATTTAGGGAGTTTAAGTAGCCAAAGCCACACAGGAAATCACAGCATGCATTCCCTCATCTCCCATTCCTCTGCCTGTTTCATCTCCTCCTTGATCCGTGTGGCCCAGATTCCCTGAAGTGGGCACACACAGCCTGCCTGGAGTGTCACTGCTACCTCAGAGACTCGCATGAAATCACCAAACTCATTTCTCCTTATACAGGCTTAAAGAAGACACATGAATGTGCCTGCCTCAAATCCGCAAGAAAGGTTTTAAGTGATAAAGGGAATGGTTTTGCTAGAAACAAAGCCTGATTCCGCACCCCCAGGGGACACGATAGGCAGATAAGGATTCACCCCGCTTCCCTCTTCCCTTCCCAAAGCCCTCCTTGCGGAGGGAAGGGAATTCAGACTCCGCTGTATGTGCCAGAGAACCGAGCTGCGGATAGCGTTTCATTATCAGCCGTGGCTGCCAGTTGCCAGTGGCTCTGGCTGGTACCAGCAAGCTCAGTTCATGCAGAAACTCTGCCTGAAACTCTGGGGGAGGAGGGAGAAGTACCTCACATGCTTAGCTGTTCAGCTCCCTTCTCCTTCCCCAGCTCCCCATTAGGGATTTCTTACCAGGCTGCCTTTTATCTGACACTGGCAGGGTTACAGATGCATTCAGCCCACAGAGAAAGAAGAGGGATTAGAGAAAGGACTTTCAGAAAGCCTTCGAGTTGGACTCTGCAACCTTAAATCATGTTCAACTAGATCTTCTCAGATTGGGAGCATCTGGTGCTAAGCAAATCCAGAGCTGATCAACACATTCAACCTCCTGATTAGCACTTTGCTTCAACTTGCTGACGCAGCCCAGCCTGAAGTCAGCCCGGGTGCTTGAACCAAGCGTCCACGGAGATTTTTACTGAGTGTAAATCAAAAACCTGTCACTCGTTATATATGCGTTCCTGCTTTGGAAGACATTTGTTTACACATACTGTACGCTAGCTCCTTAAAAACATACGCACAAGGCAAGGAGAGCTAGAGAGCTGGGGAGCAGCGCAGCTTTTGGTGCTTGGCTAAAAACAAAATCGTAATGCAAATAAACAGAGGGGCGGAAATGACTGCGCAGCCCAGCACAAACCCCACCAGCAGGCCAGGGGCTGGGGACCCAGCGCTCCCCAGTCTTCCTGGCAGGTTCCTGCCAAGCTGCTTACAGAAAGGGGATGCCGGAGCATTCCTTTAAAAGCCATGTGAAAGCATCTCCTTGTTGTTTGCTCAATTAGCCCCAGACAGATTGCTGCTGCTGCTGCTGGTGGCAACGCTGGGTTGTAAAGGAGGAGGGGAAGGAGGGGAAGGAGGGGAAGCTTAANGGGAAAAAAAAAAAAAGGTTAGGGCCTAGGCCCAGGACCACCACGAAGTTCCAGCCCTCAGGGGCTCCAGAAAACGTTCAGTTTACTCACTCAATTACATACACTGTTTTATAAACCCTTTAAAATAAAATAGAAAACAGTCCCTGGCACAGAATTACTGCTCTATTATACAGCAGTGATGAAAGCCACTGCTGTGTATTTGCTCTCTTTAAAGCAAGAGATAGTTTAACTTAAAAAACTAGGCAGGGGGGAGGGGTGGCTGCAGAAACGCATGCACGAAAACACGCTGTGGGTGGTTCCTACCACATTCACCCAGGACAGAAAGGATCAGAGAGTGGGAGAGAAGAGCAACTTGTCTCTGCAGTGATGGTTGGCCAGGGAAAAGCAGCCAGGTTGGGGGGGAGAGGAACTAAAGGGGCTTAAGGGGATGGGAAGCAGCTGAAGCTTGACTTTGGGAGGCTGGAGGGTGTTTAAAATTACATGTAGAGATAAAGAAGGGAAGCAGGTGATGGGGGCCGATTTGTTTGTGTTTACAGAGCAGTGGGGCTTTCCAGTCAAGGCCTGCTCTCTTGCCAGCCGCACTTTACTTACGCGATCACTGGAGATCAGGGGTGACCACGCTGTGGCCCCAAAGGCCAGGAGTATCTCACAGATTTCTCCCAAGCGCCGCGTCAGCCCCGCTGTGCAGCCGTCAGCCGAGCCCACAGGTCTCTGGGAGCAATGCTCCCCGTGAGCTGGGTGCCCCAGCTGCTCCCAGGGGTGGGATATGCAACTCACCCCAGGGGAATTGGGAACGGGGCTGGCGGTAGCTTCAGGCAGATCAGCTCTGGCCCACAGCTGGGGCCCCCAGCCCAGGACGGGTGGGCAGTAGAGATCTCACTCCTGCCTCACACCCAGCCTGAGCAATGGCCAGTGCGCGCTGCTGGTGCTCACCTGAGGCTTCTCTCATAGTTCAACCAGTGTTAGCCCATTTGCCCTCAAGCCCATCTGGGGAACAGACGTGTCTTGGAAGTGTAAAGGTAAAGGCAACGCTGTATTCAGTGCCTGAAGACAGATTAATTTACTGTGGCTTGGAGCAGGTGGATGGAGGGACTGAGGGAACTGGAAAGAGGTGTATGGGAACGTGATCAGTCAGGGTCTTAGGAGAAAGGTTAGTCAAGGGAAAAGGAGACCATGAGCTGGGGATGTGCCTAAGATAGCAAGCTCCCTTGGGAGGCGGACACGCTTGGAGTTCTACTATTGGGGCAGAGTCCTAGCAAAGTGTTTAAGGGACCGGATTGTACCGATCGATGTGCTCCCACGGGGTATCACCACCTCACAGCAAACGCGAGTAAGGGTCTCAGAAATGTCAGTCTGAAAGTCTCTGTCCACACTTCCTGCTAAGGTGGCGGAGATGCCGTATTTGCGGGGACACTGCTGCCCACTGTGCTGGGTGCAAGTAGAAGTCCTTTTCCTTTTTCAGCATCCATTGGGGTGCTCTTCCTGGCTCTTTCATGTGGCTGAGCTCTAGCAGAGCACAAGTGGTTATCTTCTCTGTGTGGAGCATGTAAAAATATTTCCACAAGGTTACGAACTGCTGCCTTAGGGGTAGGGTTCACAATCAACATGCTGCGAATGTGGCAGCTCGTTTAACCCGCTCGCTCAGGAAGCCTGAACTTCCCTGGCCAGGAATGAGAGTGTGCGCAACTGTGACAGACCCCAGCGGCAGAGGGGAGGACAAAGCGTCACTGGATGGATATTCTAGGGAAGTTTTATGCCACTGCTAAGGCCAGAACTCATAAACCATTTTTATACAACTTGGAGAAGAGGCTTATTAGGATCAGTTAGAAATGCAGTCACTGCATAGTCACTGAAACAAAAATGACAACTATTTTAAGAGATGCCTGTTTTAACTGCCAACAATATCTTTGTCACAGACGCTCAGTAGTTAAACTACTTTAGGGAGCAAATTTTATGGAGCTCTCTGTTTTGCTATGACTTTACACCGTTCCTGCTCATCTCCAGCTCATCTTGCACCCCAGTGCACAACATACATGTGTGCACTGTTTAGTCTGTGTCTGTTCTTCACAAGCTTTCGTAACTCCCATCTGCACTGCAGCATGCTTTCTGATCCCAATCTTGTGTCGTGCTAAATGTTTTCACTTC
This sequence comes from Scopus umbretta, assembly GCA_013400535.1. Taxonomy (NCBI): domain Eukaryota; kingdom Metazoa; phylum Chordata; class Aves; order Pelecaniformes; family Scopidae; genus Scopus; species Scopus umbretta. The sequence goes on along the minus strand of VZTL01049606.1, from coordinate 67,073 downwards.
CTGAAGACTTCACCAGGAGGTACTCACCAGGAGGTACTCGGCATCTTGCAAGAGCAGATGCTCTCCCCTACTTGAATGCAGCGAGAGCATCAGAAAGTCCCTCAGTTCCTTCCTGTTCCTATCCTGCTAAATCTTGGCTGGGGTGAAGTATCCTCACAAGCAGTCACCCATTCATATGTGGAGGTTTAATAAACTGTACCTGCCTTCTGAGGATGACAGTAGAGAAAAATGTGCTCTTTGGCCCTCATTAAAATAAAACAATCTTACTGTGTTTCATTGAGAAGTCCTAGGACTCCAAGCTTGGAACAGGACTTGGAAAATGATCGGAAACGGGAGCCAGTCCTTACTGGATATGTGCCTTTTTCTGTTCTTGTGAGAAACCACACAGTTTTGGCTACGTGATAAGCCTCTGGCAAAAAAAAAAATAAATCTCAGTTTGTACATGTTCTCAGGAGGGCAGCTAAAAGCTCCAGAGACTCTGTCTGCAGTGAGCACTCTTAACCATGGAAGCGCAGGAGGAAGGCAGGGCTTCCTCCACGCTTGTATCCCTGCTCTATGGACCAGTGCAGCACTCGGCACAGGACTGCTTCCCGCCTGTGCCCAGAATGATCTTGCCCGGGCACGATGGCGGTACGGAAAGGGATGCAGTCTGACTCAAAGCAGTCAGGGGGCGAGTGCCAGATGGGAAATGGAGCATGGGACTGTTAGGCAAGGGGACTGGAAATAGCAGCTACGGTCAGACCAGAGGAGGAGTCAGGTGGGTGTCTGGGAATAACCAAGTAAGAGAGAAAAACATGAATCTCCATGGGACAAAGACTAGAGGAAAAAACAAAGAGAAGGTTGGGAATGGGATGAGACTGGTCCTGGGTCAAAGCCATAGCAGGGAGCTGTGAAGCAGGAGTGAGGATCTGGTAGGACAGAGGTGATATAGTTGGGGCCCAATGGCTGACGCTGGGGGCAGGAGCAGTAAAGCCTATGGTAACTAGAGCCTTCTCCTCCCAGCATCAGTAGTGGGTCTCAAGGCTGCTGACGCCCCTGGGTATCTGTGAAATCTCCTGGCAAAGAGTCTTTCTTGTCCCACTGCACATCCAGGCCCCTTAAGGAAGATGACCCACTACTATCAGTTCCCATCAGCTGAAGCAGCAGAAAGCTGTAGAACAGAGTTCAAGTTTCTGACACTGCTAATGATCCATGCAAGGGCCAACATCATCCCGTATAATAAAACTGGTTTGGTTTTTTTCAGTGGACTGAACCCTCCCTCCTAACGTTTACAAAGCAAATGCTAAGGCTAAAATGTCAAGTCTCTAATAGCTAGGAAATGCCACATACAACTTCAGCACTTAAGCTGGCCAGTCCAAATGAATGGGCGGATCATCAGAATCTCCGTGTCTCTCAGGTCTCTGTAAAACATGAGGAAAATCCAACCATGTTCATATTGAGGAGGCACAAATGAGGTTGTTAACAGTAGTGAAGCATCAGGATGCCAATGTTGCAGGAAGGCCACAGAAAGGAAGGGTCTTGTCTCTTGCATAGTGAACAGTAATTAAGGTTTCAGACAAACTGAAAAAGGACAGGAAAATGAGGAATATGGAAAAGCCCCACATTCACCAAGCACTACTCATTCTGGGTGTTGACTGTGTCAGGGCATCAAGGAAAATAAAAATATATGGTGGCATAAAAATTGCCCAGGAACAAGCACAGCAAAGTCTTAGTGTTCAGCCTGGTCATGGAGGTAATGCTACTACTAAGTATGTACCAGGATACCAAGCTAAAATTACATCAGCATCCTGGCTGCTGGTATTTTTTCCCTTTCTGAACATACGCTTTGTGGCAACAACACTGCTGTAATGCACTTTTTGGGTGTGCAATGACTCAAGCTGTCCCCAAATGACATTGGCTCCTTAATATCCAATGCACATAAAACATTCCTACCTCAGGAACAACAGAGATGAAGGCGAGGGATATGGTGTTGAGTTTTAGGTCAATTTTGCTTGTTTTATCCTATGTGTATGTCTTTACCACCTTTGTTCTTGGTGTTGCTTTGAAGAAGGGTTAGGCCACTTTACTGTATATGCCTCTTCTTGGCTAACCTATACCAGATGTGCAATGTACTCCCTGCTGAATCTGGCCTAGAGACTCCTTTGGGAACTGAACTCACAGACTTTAGGTCTCATCTAACTCCTTGACTGGCCCATCATCAGCACTACCTCTCTCTAGTCCTACTTCAATGAGTGCGTGTTGCTTTTGAGCTCCTTTTTAAAAACAGGTTCATCAAAAAGGCTGGAGCGTGATCCTAATAACTGTCTTCGAAACAGTGATTGAATGCTCTGTGCAATTAAGTTCCTTCTGAACTGCTGCCTGCCATTTCCTATCCCTTTAATAATTACCTCCTTTTTCTTAGGTACCAACATGTTTTTCAAACTGCTACCTGCATGAGGTAGCTTTCACAAAGCCCATCTGTTAATTCTCTGCTAGCAAATTCCTTAAAGTAAAGTATCAAAGAGGAAGGAAAGTAGATGCTTCCTAAGCATGGTAATAAAAGCAGTAGGAAGAGAATAGTATGGCTCTCAGGAGGCATGGCTTGCAAATCCAGAAGTTTAATAAAACTCCATACCTTGACTTTAGGAGGCACTTAAAAGTACCACCTCTGGCCAGTGCTGTGATAGGGCTGAAGTCAACACAGGACTGTGACATCATGGCTGACAGTTACCTGGCTCCCCCGTGTCTCTAACTTTCTTTTGAGGTTACAAGTAATAGGCTGCATCTGATCTACCCCAGTAACGAGTGTTGGAGTGTGCCCTCTATTTAGGTGTCCACAGCTTTGCCAAGCCCATTATTAAGTGATGAGGTCTCCCACCATGTCCCCAGGGAGATTATCCCACAGCCTACCAGACCACATCGTTAGAAAACGTTCCAGATAGCCAGCCTAAATTGTGTTTAATTCAATCCCATTACTCCCAACTGTACCATTTGGACCACCCTAAATATGCCCATATTCTTCCGCAGAAGGAAAAGGATGAGAGCTGGTTTGAGTTACGTTTGCCTATCATTTGTGGTAGCTGTTCTCCTGCCATCCTCCTTGCATGGGACTGGAGTTAATTTTATGAAAGGAGGTCAGTGCTCCACTGGCTCAAAGAGCTCTTGTACCCTGAGCCACCTGGGCAGTGTGGCCAGGACTCATACGGCAGAGCAAGGAGCACACAGCCAGTCCTGCAGCAAAGTCAACTGTGGGATTTGCTTGAGGCTGTGTAGGATGATTCAGGGATATTTCTACCTTTGATGAATCCTGGCTGATGCTTTGGAATAAGGGACTGCTGTATTTTTATTTTTTTTAATGTTTCTGGGAAGGTGTGTGCAGCTCTGCTGAGGAGGTTTCTAGCATGTAACTTACAGACTAGGGTCAACAGCCAGCTGCTACCGCTTACGTCTGCTGAAGTGTGATCACCTTGCAACAAAAGGTGGCTCCAGCCCAAAAGAACTAGTTTTCTTCCTAACCTGGCCATGGAGGCTTGAGTTTGAAGAAGGAAAAGTTACTGAACAGAACAACACAGCCAAAGTCTTGATGAAAGGGGGAATATGGAAACAGACTTACAGGGCCACACCAAAAGCTTGGCACAAGATACGGGAAGTCTTGGTCAGGGGAAAGGAAGTCGTGGCATGCTTTCACAGTGAAAAAGAGAGGGCCCAGTTTACTACGGGACCAGCCAAGGTCAGAAGAGACATGCTGGGCTGGAAAGACTCCACAGTTCAGGAAATAAGTCATGAACTTCGCAGACAGATCCCAGACCACCGAGGAGAACCTGACCCCCAGCCCAAAGAAATTCCAGAATGGTTAGGAAACTGAGGCAGGGAAATGAACTGAGGCATTATTATTTTTTCTTGCTCAGCATAATGGTGTATTCATAATCTACCTGAATGTGTCTTTGCTAATGTCAATTAAGTTTCTGAACAGTTTAACTAGAGGGCCCACAGACTCATTAAGAAGTGGGTTTAAGCTTTGGAGAGGTGAGTGGTAGACTCTACCAGAACAGGTAAATGAACCATGGGTTACAGCTCCATCACTCTCCCTGCAAATACATCTACAGACCCTGAAAAATACTCAGACAAGGACAATCGAGAAGAAAGAACGGTTTCCATACTAAAATCAACTAGAGTAGGATCTGCACCCTGGAAGAGACTACTGAAGCAGATGTGAGCGAGGTCAAAGGGTGATATTTCTGTTTGATATAATTACTAAAGAAATAAAACATATTCCTGTTTCCTAAAATATTAGCTAAATCTACACCCTGTCTCCTCATAGTCCATGCTGCAGGTTAAAAATCAAATGCGACCTGATTCAGCTCTCCTAGTGATTCATGCAGATGTGTCGAGGTGGCTCTTAAGGACATGATTTAGCGGTGGACTTGGCAGTGTTAGGTTTACAGTTGGACTCAGTGATCTTCAAGGTCTTTTCCAATCTAAGTGATTCTATGATTCTATGCTCAGGGGAGGACACAGATCGAGCATCATGAATAGTGCAAATCTTCAGTGATAGGGAGCAATGAAACCTGCAAGGGCCACTGATTCAGGCTGACGTGATGGGCAAAGCCATGAGTAGGCACAGATTCTGGTATACAGGGACCAAAACCCCAGTGCGCAGAACACTCACTGAATGTTTCCTGAAGTATCAGAGATTTGCAACTTCAAGATCAATACTTTGTTTTCACGAGTCTTTTTTACTTTTAGTTTCAATTTAAAGGAAAATTTGTCATATGCATAGCTGACAATAGGTTATGCTGTACTACATTAAGTGCAAACCCTGCTCTGTGTCAGGACACTTACAGTTGGGAACCCACCCATAAAGACAAAGCGAGCAAACAAATCCTGCTCTGACTAAATAACTTCACATGGAGCCTGCAAAGGAACTCACTTTTGTCCTCAGTCCACACCCTAGAGCAGGGATCTGCCAAACCCCAACTATAAATATTCATTAAAAAGCCCTCTGCTTGGGATGCAGTCACTGAGACAGCCATTTCCTGCCCATTATCTCTTTGGGCAGGAAATAACAGTTTCACTCAGGCGGTTACCACCGAGCCCTCACCATGCACACTTCCACTGGATGGCTTAACTTTGCCCAAATGAAGGCCACGTAGTTGTGACCTCTCTGAAGCCCCAAAACAGCATTTCATAGCAGTAAAGCAGATCTGAATGTAGCTGCCCTTGTATTTAGTACTGAGCGCAGCAGCTCCTAGTATGATATCCCACCTCGAGCTTTTGCTTGGAGCAAGGTGAATGGGAGCACGCTGGGACAGTGGATTGGTAGCATCTACAAAGAGAAGGATGTCTGCGTGATCGGTAACTTGACTGCATGGCCCCTGACACTGACAAAGATTACTAGTCAAAATAACGTCTCCTTCTGCTGAGGACAACTTCAGGCTGATCTAATTGTGGTCTCTGGGAAAAGTGTGTCTCAGCACCCAGTCTTGTTCTTTTTAACAACAGCAACGGAGCTTTTCTGCCAACTTCAGAGGAGCAAGTCCCTGAGCTATTCTTATGCCAAGAAGCTGTACTTTCCATGAAAAACAAATCCTAATATTATAGGACGCCACACGGTAGAACTACCACTGTTTACTGGCACTTCATGATGAAGCAGGAGTAAAATCTTGAGGAAGAAATGCTGAAAATTATTACAAATGCACTGTAAATACAGCTCCTCTACTTACCTTTGGTTTCCAGCCTCTGATCGTTTCCAACCAAACAATCTTTGATGTCTGCACCCTTCTCTATCACAGCATTATGACAAATAACACTGCCCTGAAGACAGCACCTAAAACATAAACACAAAGTAAAGCAAGAAAATAATTTAAAATGACAGGTACAAACCAAAGGTATCCACTGGAATATCTAATGAGCCTGTGACATGATCCTGTAAGTAGATTCAGTTCTGCTTTTTTCTCAAAAACTCCACTGTTCCTTCTCCTGATCCTCACACCCAGTTGCTGGAAACACTGAAATGCCAGCTGTCAGAATGGGTTTGCAAAAAAGGGTTTCCAGTTTTCCCTCCCTTTAGAACAGCCTTCCTCTACGTATCCTTAACAGAATAAATACTGCCAGAGGATTTCATAGACAGGGCACTGGCCTGGGATTTGGGACCTGGATCAGGTCTCCTGTTTTCCACAGTCTCGGTAACTATGGGGGTGGCTTCTCTGCTCAGCTCCTCATTTAAAAAGAAGAGCAGCAGCCCAGTCCTTCCTTCTGAACTTTGCTGAGAAGTTTCATACATTCCAGCTTGTCAGGCACTAAGAAAGGGTGGCAGGAAGGGGCAGATCGATACCTCACAGGTAGCTGGCTTTGTTCATGTTACATTCAAGCACCCAAACATGATTACTCTGCAGTACAAAACCAATGAAACCCACATTGGATCTGCTCTACCTGCCTTGGACATCTTCACACTCATGTAGCCTTTGACACCACGAAGTCTGAAATGCTACATAGGATGGAACTTTAGCAAAAGTCACCTTCTTCCAAAATGTATTTGAATCTGTGAGAACCAGCTTTCAAATCTGCTGATCTGATTGTCCAGGTAGGAAAGTTCAGAGTCCAGGTGCTGGCTTTGTAACTCCTCTGTTGAGAGATGCTGAGTGAGTTACTGCATTGGTCTGAGCCCCTCCATGCAGTAAAATGGGAATTGTGAATGTTTACTAGTATCCATGATGTGTCCTGAAATGCTGTTCGCTCAGCATCGTGAGTGATGTTAAATGGTATTAAATGTAATTTCTTTCAAACCTATAGAGAAAAAAAATAGCTACGATGCCAATGAGTTGTTTCCTTATTTTCACATGTGCAAAAATAGGTAGAAGTCACTGAAGGACAGAAAATTTGAAGGCACCCAGATAAGAGGCATCTAAAATACTAAGTCTAACACACATCAAAACCGGCTGATTGGGACAAAGGTATAAGTGAGATATATAACCCCAGAGAGGTGCAGGTAATTAGCTCCACCGTATTAATCCTACTGTGAACCATGGCATTTCGTATCTTCTCCCCAGTATTTCTGCTAATATTAATTACAACAATTGTGGATATTCTTGCTATCCTCAGTGGAGCAGCGGATCTCCATCTGAAGTTTTTGGCTTCAGTGACTTTCTGCATGGCAAGTTCCACAGTTTAATGACCTGCAGCCATTCCCCACCTTCATCACAGGCGTCACCACTACGCAGTGCACTAGTGAAACACAGCTGCACCGCACCATCAGGCTGGCTCGTGGACAGAATTGTTACCCTGGAGTCTGAACTAACAGCATAGAAGGGTTTTGGTATTGGGTCAAAGCCCTGAGCCTCAACTCTGTACTGAATGGAGAACTAGCCAGCTGTGGTCCTCAGAAGAGAGAAACATCAATCCTCACTCCAGATTGCCAATCCTAAAATTAATTCCTAGTATTTTCCTGCTTACACTTGACTATTATCTAGTATACAGAATTTGCCATTAAACATAGTACAATTCTGTTGCTTGTGTGAGTCAGAGCAGAAACCATCTGCCCCACAAAACCAGCATTAATTCTGCAGGAGTAAAAGCAATAAAAACAGACTTCAGCCGCAGTGGTCGGCAGTTATGACCCCCTTGAACAGACTGTGCCCTCTGAACAATTATTCTTTTAACTCGCTTAAACTCCCCCTCCTCTGACCTACAAGGAGGCAATATGAGCAATTATGCTACAAGTAACCAGCTCAGGTTGCCTTGGCAAGGTTTTTACTAACATGTTAATAAGATAAAAAGCGGCAAAGATACACAGCAGACCCCCGCCTGCCTTTGCTCTCGCAATGTCACGATCTGCTTCCTTTCCAATAGCTTTGTGTGCCTGCGCAGCTGCTCAGGCCATGATTTTGCGCAACAGCAGTCGCCGAGAGTCAGGGCAGCTCTGCATTTGCAGGCGGGCTATGGAATGAATCGGTAGAGGGAAGACTGTCCACCGCTGCCATCAACAGCTTGGCTTTGAATAGGACTAGCAAAGGCGATGGGAGAGGTTGCTCATTTCCCACTGAAATGGCTCTTCTCCAAAATGCATACTCCAAAATACCTCCTCCTTCATTGCTTTGAGCCAGTCAGATGAGAGCTTTCCCCTGCAAACTTCTAGGTTCTCACCATCTATCACTTCTTCGGAGCAGGAGAACAGCCGTGAACACACTACAGCTCTCGGCATTATCCTCACGGAGCAGGATATTCCCCAATGGAGAGTGGATTTAAGCTGTTGGTTTGGAGTTCAGGCTAGAGAATACTGGATGTGTGTTCAGAGCCTACTTGGGGATAGTTCTTCAACTCCCGGAGAAAGAATAGCATTGTAACCAAGAAACTGCTGATGACATTAACATCAAAGATAAGGGGGGTTCCTGCCAAACCATTTGTTGGGAGGGACAGACCAGGGAACCAAGATGAACTTGTTTGTGCCAGGTGCTCGCAAACCAACCCTTCCCCAGTGCCAGGGTAAAACAAAACCCAAGAACTCCGCCACCCCAGGAGTTTCTTAAAACTTATAAACCAAACCAACTGCAGAAATTTTAAAACCATACTCGATGCTCAGATTACCCCAATCACACAAACCAGCAGTGAATCCGGCTTTTATTGCTCAAGTGGAACAAAACTTCAAGAGATAAAAACACAATTTGTGGGTGTTCCCTTCAGCCGCTGACAGATGTAACACAGCCATTTTGAAACCACTTGTAAATGCCTTTTTTTTTAAAAAAAAAGTATGTTATAAAGCCTGCCAAGAGAAGTATTTTGTGTGTTTATTTAATTTTTACTATTTTTTAAAGTTGAAGAGTAAGGAATAAACTTATTTTCTTACAGGGTAAATATCACATCTCAGGCCACTCTGCTGTATTCTCCTTGGCTAAAACAGCCACCGTGGTTCCTGCCTTGCTTAACAATTAGGTGTTATTTGTCCTCAAAGGTGATCCAACAGCAGCCAGCTTCATCAACACTGTTGTGTGTGTACGCGCATATGCACACATTTGATGTACTGCCTTATAATCCAAACCATATTTTTTTTTTCTGAAAATGTAGTATATTTTTAAACTTTTCAGCACGGTGAAAACGGATATCTTCTGACCTTAAAATCCAAAGAGCATGTTCAAACCCACAAGAGGAACTAATTTGGGGCATTTGATTTATGGCTGAAATTTCAATTTGAATTTGTTTTAAGTGTAATCACAAACTGAAAGTCTGGCAGCTGGGTGTTTTTCAGAAAATAAATAAAAATATTCAGTGTGCGTCTGCATTCTAGAGAGAGCATTTTACAAGCCCAGTCCTGTAGTGGGAACAGATGTAGCTAAGACATTAATTTGTTATACAGGTACAACGTGCAAATGGAAGCATATGAGAGAGAGCGTGCGTGTATGTTATGTGCCTGTGTCTGAGAGACAGTGAGGCTGACTTTGGGGTGGGTTTTTTTTGAAAGTGAGAGAACAAGAGCAAAAGGAGTAGTGGCCAAGGAGGCATGGGGGGATTACAAGGATTTAGGTCTTTAAACTGCAGACCACCTAACAAGATCACTCTGAAATGCCACTAATTTCAGCTAAGGCCACAGACCTCCCTTCCTCTGCCCTCCCTCTCTCCCCCATTGTAAACAACTAATCCCAGCAGAAAACAACAGAGAGCAAAATGTACACACATTCTGCAACATTCCAGGTCCTTCTTTATCTTTTATTTATTTATCTAAAAGGTCAGCGTATGG
>VZTL01049606.1:38152-57310 GCA_013400535.1 Scopus umbretta | reverse complement strand
CAAAAAACCCTCAAGTCCATCTCTTGTGTGGGCTTGAAGGAAGCTGGGAGAAAGCAAAGTCCAAGAGCATACAATATGGAGCTTTTATAGCACAGCAATTCCTGGACTTGGCTTACTTTCCCCTCCCTCTATTTGTGGCAAAGTCACATAGCTTTAAACCAAAGGACAGGGTGGTCGATTACATCTGAAAGAAATGTAAAGAATCGAGAAAGAATTCCATCTCCTGTCGAAATTATAAATAAGGAAGTATTAGTCCCAGAGACAGGCTGATTTACACAGCCCTGGAACTGCTGACTTTCAGCATGAGTATCAGTCTATAAATCAAACTCTTAAATCAAGTGTGTCAATTGCTGCAGCACTATGATACTTAGGAAAAGCAAGGCACCTACCACTGAAAGCGGGAAGATTGCCAGGGGACTGAGGTGCCGTACCCTTCTTAATTTTCTAAAGTGTAAATCTGAGATCAAACATCCTTTGGAGGAACGGGAAATCAAAATACGCAGTGCTCAGCACACCGGGAGCAAGCTGCAGAAGTCCAAGACACAACCCCCTAATTACAGGCTACCCACTGATTATTTAGGACTCTGTGATTAAAGTGATGAACGTTCCTGGGAGAAAGGGGCTTAAGTAACTGAGGTCAAGACCTCCACTGCAGCTCTTGCCCTAGTTGTGCAAGCTTAGGAAGGTATGAATGTCACAGGTTTGCCTTACAGCAAATCTCCTGAAATGCCAATGGAAGTTATCCAGGTATGCTAGTTTAATCCAATTGTGCCAAAAACCCAACATAATCTCTGTTGGGCAGCAAAGCAAATGAGGTGTCTAAAATGCAACACTTAAAACTATACACTCACAAGGAAGAAAAAGCCTGAAGCACAAAGCTTAGGACAGCCTGTTGGTAATGCTCTGCTGTGCCAAGAAGTCAGGTCTCTTGCTCCCCACATCAGCTACAAAACTTAGAGACTGATTCAGGAGTTAAAAGCAAAGGGTGACATGCCTCGGCAGCTACTTTGCTGACTGAGGGGTAACAGCTGTGGATTCTCCTGGGAGCAACATCCCATTCTGCCCTAACCAAGAAGATAAGAGCCACAGCAGGCACCTTAGTAACACTGAGAGGTGGCAAGGAGGCAGGTAGAGCTCTAAAGCCTACCAGCAACCCCTCAAGAAATCCCCTGTTAGCCAGCGAGTCGGTGGCTGGAACACACGATCACAGGGATGAGGCACAAAGACCACGGAAAAACAGGGAAGAGGCAAAAACACGACTAGGAAACTTGAGAATCTGAAACGTTGCCTTCACCAACACGTTTTACACACTAACACATTTTTACGCCGACGCGCTTTTACACACTAACAAGCGAACGCAGGGCACTCTGAATCTCACGTTATACACACAAGTAAATACCAAAGACTACAATAGATGCCAGCAGTACGTGCTATAATTTATAGATACATTTCAAAGCAAGCATTCCTAAGTGAATTTGGGCTTTGATCTCCTGTTTTTCCCCTTGGGGGTAACAAAAACATTCTACCAAGGCCCCTAAATTCTTCACCCATCTCTGAGGGTGTTTTCACTAAGGAACTTGTTTCATGTCTCTTTTCTAGCCAAGCTCATCACTGTGGTATGGCTCCTTTACACTTCTTCCCCACACCCTAAACATTTTGCATTACATATTGCATATACTTGCCAGCACTCGTATTTTCCAGTGAAAGTTCAACTGACCTTAAAGGATTGCCTCAAACCTACCTTAATGTGTTTTATTAAGTGAAACTTGGGCTGCAAGGGGAGGTTGCCTGGAAGGCTGTGCCTCACCTCTGAAACTTCACTTAAATCCAGCTGATCATGGAACAAACAAATTGGTGGCCTTTTATGTAGCTGCAAGCCTGGTTTTGCACACTTCAGTGAAAGTACGCTGCAAGTTTTACACCAGAAAACCCCCCATGCAGGAAAACTGACCTCCCTCTGGATTCTCTTTCACAGAGTGGGAAGGCCATGTCCTACGCGATTTTACAGACACTCAGCTGACGCCTAGGAAAAGCTACTGATGTCTATGTGAAGGTAACAAAGCAGAAAAATTGGATGTTCACTCCCCTCTCTGGGTTTGCTTTACTTGCTCACTAGCTGGCACAGTCAGACGGAGGGGGGTAACTGGCACACACAGTAGAAAGACACTTTCTCTGGGGTTTTTCAAGACCAATTCTGGGTTGAGAGCTGTAGCCCTCCATAGGAGATTGATTATTGGTTAAATTGACTTCCGTATCATACGGGCTAGGTTGACAAGGAAAAGGATTTTCTAAATGTCACCTTTACAAACTTGCCTGGCTTCTTAGAGCTAAGCTGAACTTGTTCAACCCCATGGTTACCTAAGGAACTTACAGGCATGATTCTGGCATAATATGATAATTTCTTCCTTTTCCATACCCAGGCTGGGGAAGATTTTCAAGAGCATCAGAGGCACTCACACCCAGATTCCCATGAAAACCCAACAGCAATCAGTTGCTTGTGAAAGTCTCCATACCCCTCTTCCATTAGACCCATGTGGCTAGCAGGAGGCAGAAGCTTATTTATAGCTCTGAAGTCAGACATAACCCTGGCCACCTGAAGCAGCAGATCAGCAGAATGAGAGGAGATGTTTTAAAATGCCACTTTTCAAAGCTGATCTATGCTTTAAGTTCAACATTCAATGTACAAGACGTTTGGAAAATTGGGAAGAGCTCCCTGTGCTATCAGGGAAACATCTGCATCTGAGATTAAAGAACAAGTGATTTATTTAAGACAGATTGATGTATCAGGAAGCTAGACAGAAGAAAACCTTTTTTTGAGGAGCTGTGAGTAATAATGGTTCAGACATTCACAAGATAACAGGTACTATATGAGAAATATCCTAAATACATTAGATACAGCTTATCTTCCTGAAAGCAAACTCTGCCAGCCAGAGGTTGTCTCTATTCAGTATCTTACACAGCATGTGCATTGAGTTAAATAGTAGAATGAGAACTATTGCTCCTGACCAAAAACGCTTACAGTTTAAAACCCAAGAGGTGTGACAGAAAGGACAGAACATAATTGCTACATAATCAAGAGAAATAAGAGCCTTTTTACAGGCAAGGACTATACCTAGCTTTCTTCATACATTCATGTTTATCCATATCCACAATATACTTTATCCATATATACACTTTATCCATATATTTAAGCTAAGCATGTGCTTTTTCTGAATCAAGTTCTCAATTTTCATGTGCTTTCTGCAATACCTGTTCTAAACTCATTTTTCTTTCTAGGGCTAGCATAGGGCAGGGGGGCAATTGGTGGTATGAGACAAAGTGTCCAGGAGACAACAGCCATCTTAAAAAATGGCTCAAAATAAAAAATGTTTGGCATAAGCATAAGCAAATCTTTACTTCCAGCTTTGTAAGCTATGGTGCTGGAACCAACTTCATCTCCTCATTCCTTCTCACGAGGGAATGTGCTGTAAAATATATTTTACAATTTCAACAAATGTTGCCTCGGCAATAGGATCATTCCTTTCTACTGCCATTATCCAAGGGGAAAAAGACTACTTACATGCTGAACCCCTATAAATGCTCAATTCTGTCCTGGTTTTAATTAGAACTTTCTTCAAACCACTGACTGTTTCTACATCAGGTGCTGATTTGGCACTATTGAGGAAACAACCAATAAACTTCACAATCAATCTGCAGTTAGTAGGCAATCCAGCTCGGCTTGCTTGTTGTTTTCTTCTTTGTACATTTTCTCATAGAAAGTAGCAATAAATTGGAGACATGTGGTAAACTAGAGTAGCCTTTAACCAGTCACACGTGGTCTCTCTCCAGTCTCCTCACTGAGTAACATTACAGCATCTCTGCCACCTACTTTCACACCGGTAGCCAGAACACCTTTAAAAAAATCCAACACATAACTTACTGTCTTCGTATGACTGAACAAGGAAGATGCCGGTTTGGGCTGGCGTAACATTTTCAGTGCCAGTCCTTCCTCCACAAATCTGGGTACTTTAATCCTTTATACAAATTTTTAATCCAGCCTATTCTTTCTGCCCAGGGATTCAGAACTCCCCAAAGTTTACTACATCTCCCCATGGGAATCGTCTAACTTTCCCTCTGTCCTCAATATTCATGTCACCTCCTTGCAGTTTTCGTAACCCACAGTGCTCGCCCTCACCTCTCTTGCATTCCAAGTTCCCTGATGCTGCAATGCTCTGCAGTTTGCTGCCATCATGTGCAGCCTGACCTGAAACATATCTGCTTGTCTTTTTAACCCCTTCCCTTTCCAAAAGGTAACCTCAGCAGTGTGTCATATGGAGAATTTCACCAGTTCTCTTTGGGTAGTATGTTTTTATGTAGTTCCAACAACATGTTATAAGCTTTACAAACACAACAAGCACACAAGGTTACTGTTCAACAGTTCCTGCCCCTGCACACACATGCGATAAACAAAGTCCCGTCTGCAATCCCAATCTTACAGTTCCTGAACTGATACTGCCCACTTCATCAAGCTATCTGGCAACTGTCTGCTGCAAATTCCGTTCTGGAAGGAAACCTCTCTTTCTCCCACTGCTATTCACAGTTTGGGATAAATCTTGAGGAGTTTAACGGTGAGGAATCTTTTGAGATACCACATCAAAGTACATCCACAGGACAGACACCAGGATAAAGACACTGTTGTACAATCGAAAGAGGAACATTGCAGAGCTCCACCCAGAGAATTGTTAAATGTCAGCAATGCAAACACAAAGGAAGGCGGTACCGGCCCCTCAGAGCTTGCGATTCTGCATCCCACAGATTACACCTGTGCTGCCAAGCCCCTGTGCCACAGGAAACATCTTTGACCGCAGACTGTAAAACACTCAGGATCAGGGGTGTGTGTCTATACATTAAAAATGGAAATAGTTAGGGAGACTGAAATGAACATCGGAACAGCTTTCCAACATGGTCGACAGACCTCAAATTGTCATGATTTTCAAAGATCGCCATCTTTTAAAGTCAACAGATGCTGAATTCAGCTCAGCAGGTACTGCCTAAAATTCTCTGGCCTGTGCCAGGCAGATGAACAGACATTTAGTTTATCTGTTCCATTGTTCAAAAATGATCAACCCCAATGAGCAGTTTTTCTGATAAAATTATAGGTGAGACAGCTTGAGCTTCCTTGGTTACTCTGTGAAGATCTGGTACTTCCTAGCTGTGGAAGCGAAATCTTGATGCAAATCTTGAGCTGTTCACATCTTGCTGTCACCCCCTCTGATAATCACAGCAGCCTATTTACCATTTCCATAAAAACATCTTTTGAAGCATACTGCTTTCCTGTATTTCCTTGAAAAAAGAAAAGCAGCAACATACTTCATTTCAGAGACTAAATCTGCCACAGATTTAAATCTGCCTACGGTACTGGCTACCAGCATGTCAAGAAGACCATTTCAAAACATGACTTACTGTGGGTTTGATATTTATCCAAGCTTTTCATGCTTGCCTCCTCAGCTAACCTCTAAGTAGTCCAAAGATCAGGGTTTTTCTTCCCTACTAAATCTCTTGAATCTTTCCCAGAGAAACTTTCATTTTCCACGACCAAGGAAGAAGGATGTACTGCGCACATGACAAAATAGCCAAGCTCCTTTCAGTAAGTGTACACACTGAGATAGTTTTACTAACAAACAAAAGATTTCGAAATCTTTATCTGCAGGGATGGAATAAAGGATTCAGCATGTTTTTCCTGTTAATATTATTTGTCATGCTCAGAGCACTTCAGCACAAGGTCCTGTATGACCAGAGCAATTGGACAATTCCTGCTGCCAGAAGCTAACAAACTAAGTAAAACTACAGGGCTGGTAAAAATAAAGCCAGTGTTTGAAAAAAAAAACAAACCAACAACAAACCAGCCACCAACTGCCAAAACAAAAGCCAAAACAGGAACCTGAAGCTGAATTCATCCATACATATCTCAGTCTCATTTCAAGGAAGCTAAGCATGCCTGAGTATACCAAACGAAACACAGTTATTATGCTCAGGTCAGCATAATTAGTTCCGAGATTGTCTGCAAGCCCCAACAGCAGTAATTTCTGTTCTATGAAGATACCAGGGTGGAGTTAATGTATCAGAGACATCACTTTTCATTTGCAAATGGCACAATCTTGCTACATAACCAGCTTCAGTCAGTCTGCCAGTGTTACAGACTGCTCCTTTGCAAGCAAGCTATGACGAGGGGACTCCTGCCCCAAAGGCACAGGAATCCAGGGACCCTGCTGTACTGCACCACCTCTAATGCAAACAGAACGAACAGAAGGGGCAGCCCCAAGATACTATAGAGACTGAGGACATGTACAGCTACTGCAGGAGCATTCTGATATACAAAGTTTTCAAGTGACCTATAATTTCAGCTCAGTTAGTAGATTTTCTCCAGCTATGTAACTCAGTGCAGTCATTTGTCACTGAGCTCTGGGGAGCCGTCCAGAGGGAAACAAGAACTGTTTCCCCGCTGCAGCCTGTCACCTGGGCAGTCAGCATCTCTCAGCACTTGCGCTGTTGTATAAATTACATCCCTCCCAGCTTGGTCAAGTATGTCCATCATTCAGCACATATGTAATCTTCACTATTTTATTGTCTCATTGATGGAAGAATTAGCCGCACAGTGGGAAACACATTAAGAAAGGACTACCAATCATTTTGCCCATGTTACTAACTTCTTTAATCCCCTGTAATCTCTTCTAAGGGTGGATTCATATCTACTCAAATCACTTCACAGGAGACATATATAATGTAACAGAAGCTCTACATACCAGGGAAAACAAAAAACCCTGCTACTGGTCCTCCAGAGTATCGAACACACCAGCCATCACTGGAGAATGGATTATAATTTGCAAACGGTATGCAACAGCATTGTCCAAGCTAACCCCAGTTCCTTGATCCATTCAGTTGGGAAGGTCATCATCATCTAGGACATAACCTCTGTTTCTCCAATAATGAGCCAACCACAGCCTAACAATAGGAACCTAGTTTTGTTCTAAGCACCTTGTGTTTCCATCTACCCAGAAAGAATCTGTTTATCCATTTCAGAACCTGGTATCAAATGTTGTGAGGCTATTCAAAACCTTTTGCTGGTTTGGAGATGTAATTTGTAGCTCTTGAAGCTGCAGGATTTATGACACAGGATCCTCAAATCACATTACAGGAAAACCATTGAGAGATAAAACTTTTTAACCTGTTTTTGTTGTTGTTGTTTGTTTTTTTTTCCCATATATTAACATAGTGAACTGAAGCTGCTGATCGCTTCTGCAGCTGAGATTGGGCAAAAAAACAACAAAAAAAAGGAAAGGTAAAAAGATTCAACCCAGAGAAGCTAGAGGTGGTGTAAGTGGTAAGGGAATTACCAAGGCAGTGCCATGTATAATCGTAGCTCTTGATAAATGAACTTAGAATGCAAAGCAATTTTTGCCTTTGGTTGTTCCCAGTCTCCCAGCTTTCAGAAATGATTTAGCCAATCTCTCTGTCTTCTCTGGGTTATGTAAACAGCTTTGTCTTTTCAATAATATGTGCCCTACTGCAGTCTTAGCCTACTGCTTCAAATTGGTATTATTGCTATGAACACTGCTGGGACTAGCCTTCAAGTTACCACTCACATTTGACTACTGCATTAATATAGAAGTCCATTAGTTTGGCGGAGCTGCTCCTGTCAGCATTAAAATGTGTATTCTTATGACACAGTTTTTATCCACCTCTGAGTGCAATTCCAGAAGTTTCTAATATACAATATCTTAGATGGTGTTAAAATTGGCTTACTTGTCGGACATTTGCTATGCAAATATGAATTTGATCTGTTAAGGCACTTTATTATGCTCTGTTTGACCCGTATCAGCCAAGATATACTGACTTTCCAATTTAAGTCCAAGACATTTTCTGAAGTCGGTGATTAGATAAAGCCTGAGTTATTTTAGAGACACTTGGGAGAAGAGACGTTTGTAAAGAGGGTTGTCCATTGTGGGCAGTTTAAACCAAACCACATATAATTTATCCACCTGTCACAAATGGATCCATCAACATGTATAAGATTCATTAGCATTTTACCAAAAATCTATCACATTTAATCAAAGTAATGAAAGAGGATCAAAATACATATAAATTCTTCACTAAGTTGCAAGCAAGACTTCTTTCAACAAGACTCAGCAGCTAGAATATTTCTGTATCTCACTACCTGTGTATGTATGACTTCATACCCCTCTAATCTTAAGTCTTACCATGATGCAACAAGAAATACTTTATCAGTTCAGTGTCTCTGCAGATCTACACTATGAATTACTATATGCTTTGAAATAAAGCTCCACGGTCTATAATCTTAATTCTGCCTGGAGAGGAATAATTAAAAATTTGACTCCAGCACACCAGTGTGCAGTAACCATAGAGCAGCTAAGGGGTTAGACCCCTGGGACAATGAGGTTTTTCACTCAATGGTGGCTACATTGTTTTCACTGAGAGTGATCAGGGATTACATGTTTTCCAGAAATTCAGGAAAACTTTACCCCAAAAGTTAGTTTCTCCCTCTTAAAAAATAAAGCATCACCATCTTTGTGATGCTTATGGAATTTTGTGGAATGCTTAAGATAACGACTCTGAGCTTGATTTAGGATATAGAAGAGAATATTTCCATATACCAGTGCAGACAAACACAAGCTGATTTGGGACTCGTAATAAAAATAGCACTATTTATACACTTAGCTGCCTCTGTGATTTAATGGTAAAGCTGCTCACCTCATACGCAAAACCATACCATTATGACTGGCATCAATTCATTAATCAAAATGACAGAGTTTCATGATCAAACAAGAGAGGTTTTGGTACTTCTTATGACAGCAGCACTTGTGATACAGCCATACTGGATCCATTTGCGATTGAACTGGAAACCAGCTATTTTCTATACTCAACGGAATTCTGATTTATGATGTGCTTGAAATTACTGTGGATTTCTATTAAAGACAAACACTTGGCAGTAAGGTACCATACTTACCTGTAATTTAGTTATGTAACAGTAGTATCCTCCATAGACCCCACATCCTTTGGGGTTTTTTGTTTTTCAGATGTGCAACTTTCAGAGCCAACTTGGCATTTTTTAAGAGTTTGGCCTTTTTCCTGAGGCCCTAAGCAAACCTCAAGCCATGAAAGAGCAGGGAATTTATACAGGCCTGCACAGACTCAATCAGCATTTTCCTTTCCACTGACATCCACAGGAAGCCAGCATGTATGGAAAGATGGGGGCATGCAGACATCAACAATTACAGATAGGCCACTTTTCCCACATTTGGAAATGAACAGCTCAAGGCTACCTATTTCGTTAGTGTCTTTAGCACATGGGAAACATCTACTAGCTGGCAGATTTTCTCTTTGGAAAGTTTATTCATTTATTCTATTACTCAGCGTACACAATGATAAAGTAAAGCTGCAAGATGACAAAAAATGGCCAAAAAAAGACATTTTAGGTGAAGCTGTAATGTTCAAAGGTGATAAGAACATGTCTAGTTGGTAAATGTACCACTTCAAAATACGCTTCCTGACTCAAATGTTTTAGGTATACTCACAGACCCAGCCACTAAGATAATGCTTGGAAACATGACACACAAGCTCATACAGACTCATACATACATTTAACTTACCTACACGTTCTGAAGATGATATAATCTCCTCTAAAAAGAAGAAATTTATGTTCCAAGACTGCAGCCCTCTCATTAATTCATTTCACTGGTGCATTTGTAGCCTGTTTATAGAGACTTATTTCTGACTTGGTCTTTAGAAACACACCCCTGGGATCAACTGTCTGGCTGAGGATCACTTACAGGACAAAAATTATGGACTCAGAATCTATCTAGAAAAAGAAACTGCAAATTTAGGGGACTGAGATACAAAGAGGTGACATACCCTTCCTCAATTGTAACAGAATTCATGATGATGCAGTTTGTTATCTTAACTTTGTTTTTTATGGTACACATGCTGCCGATGATGGAGTGTTTAATAGATGTCTTCTCCCCCACTTGTGTGGATGACCCAATGATGCTGTCCGATCCAACCTAGGGAAGAAAAGAACAGAAATTGGCAAAAGTACCTGGAGCTCTCTGATATGTGTTCTCCATACACCTCTTCCAAACAGCATGTCTCAAGCACTCATCAACAAACTGTACCCTGCTCTACCCTTAGGGATCCTTGGCAGAAGAAAGACCTAGGAATCCGAGGGCGATCCCACAGGCAGACAGTTGGACAGTCTTCCCAAGGTCCATTAGCTTGGTAAAATTCCATTAGCTGGTCCTGCTCTGTAAGCCTCATGCAGTAAGGTAAGCACAGTAAGAATAGTCCTGCTGGTACTCACTGGTTTCACTAAGGTTTGCCCAGTGAGACCTGTGAAAAGGAGGCTTGAAGCTGGTATTCAACCAAAATGCTTTAGGAAGAAGCAGAGCTAAAATACTGACCCCTTCTGAGTTTGGTGTCCTTTAGGAGGCAAACTGCTCAACTACCATGAACTGCCATTAGGGAACAAGAGACTGCAGTGTCTGACTTGGGAGTAAGACAGAATTTTTACCAAACATTTTTAACAACAGAGACTGAAAGGCAGGAACCCATGGGCGAGCCTACGAGGAGACTCTGGGTTGTATCACCTACATTGTAATTCCACACTTCAGAACGCAGCTTCACTTCCAACAGTGGGACTGAATTTTAGGAAGCAGTTCTTGAAGCAAAGGGTGTGCAGACTGTATTGAAAAAGCAGACACGGGGAAAGGGAACACTTACCATGCCTCTGTCAGTGATCTGTGCAGACCCATGAACCAGCGGCTCTTCCAGACCCAGATGAAACAATAGCTTGGGAACCTGGGTAGAAAACCCCACATCACAAGTTAACATGACAGTGCTGTACCTGCATGTGAAATAAACAGCTCAAAGATGGCTTTGGCTTTCATTGCACTAGTGCATCTACCCTAAACATTTTAACTTAAAGGAAAATGTAGGTTCCTGCATTTTAAATCTGCAGCCAGATATGTGTGATTTATCATCTTCCCCTTTTGTAAAGGAGACAGGTACACTTCCACTGTAGTGCATTGCATGTCTCCTCTCAACTCAGCTTCCCACCTGTGGAGAAGCAGCGGATCAGCCGCAGCAAGCAGGCTGGCTGTACATTACTACAGTGTCCAGCATCTGCCATCTCAAATGCAGCTCAATGTGTTTTACACCATTCAGTAATGCAAGAGAGGGAAGCAAGTAATATTAAATATAAACCAGTAAACTGGCATAAAAAGATGACTATATTCAGTCCACTCAATAAGGTAACATGCTGAAGTACAGGCAACAAAAAAGCATTTCAGATGTTTAAGGAGAAAGAAACTAAAGCTGATCAAGTGGCTATTCCAGATGGTAGAAAGCTGCAGAAGAAAAGGCTCTTGACAGAGAGAAGGCAGGTGTTAGATAAGCGGACAAAGCAGTGACGGTAATAGAGAGAGACATGGCCCATGAGGTAGCCAAGAACAAATCCATGGAGAGCAATTCTGAACTGGCTCCTGAAAAGAAAGGGGAGCCAGCATTGTAGAAGGATGGGATATCACTCCATCATTCCTCCCTTTCTGGGTGAAAGAGCAGCCTGAGGCATTCTGCATCTCCTGGCGTCAGGCTGGGGCCAAGGTCACACGCCACAGAAGAGGTGATGACAGCATGGATGGGGATTTCAGGGGAGGCTGGAGTCTTGCAGCAATGCACAGACACAGTACTGTTACGGAGTTACTTACAGTGGTGATGCAATGTATGATGCATCTTGGTGGGACAGAAATGGCAGTCACAGAAACATGGGAGATACAGAAGGCAGCAAAATGATGCATGAGCTCTAAGAGGTCTGTGTCACGGCAAATTATATGCCTGAGTGCGAGGCAACATGTGTGGAGCTCCACACAGGCTGTTGGACAGCCAGGATGTATGCACTGACTGTCCATCTGGGAAGTCAACTGGAGTCTCAGCACAGCAATGGTGTAACTGGGTTTGCCTGAGGGGAGGAGTTGGCACTCGTTAAGTCCTTCTTTTCTCTACCCAGGCACCTATTTTCACAAAACTCTCAGGGAATTTTATCTTTGAGATCTCTATTGCTCTGTTAAATTTGCCTGAGAGTTGCTAGCTATTTCCAAAGCTGCTATAAAGGAGCTGCCATACAGTATAATTGTGTAAAACGACTTCCTTAGAAAGCTGGGATAACAAGAGCTGATGGCTAGGGAGTGAACCTCAAGAAGCAGATCCCACAGATCTGAAGAAGTTGGGATCAGATCAGAAAAAAATATCTCAAGATCTCAAATGAGATGACACTTGCAGGAAATTGTTTGGATATTCATAATATGACCAGCCTGTTTCCCTTCCAGCATGCAAGGATGGATGCTGTTTCTCATATGATAAGAATTTTCAAAGTTGATGCTTCGTTCAGATGAGTGAGATGAGCTCAGATGAGCTCACGCCTCTGAGCTATCATTTCAGGCTGCCTGTTGTCCCCATTAGATGTTTACGCATCTGTAGGTTTTTACATCTTGAAGATGGTCATTCCCACTAGACTTGTGTTTTCTTTGTTTTTTAAAAAATAAGAGTAGGTTAGATCCTTCAGTCCAAGGTGCAGACACTACAGAAAACCACCAGCTTACCAAATCGCCACAAACTAGGCCAATCCACCTGGATGATGCTGGCTTGGTGAGGGCTGTTATCCTCACCCGACACATAGCTGGGCAGCCACAACACATAGATCCAAGAGAGGAGCACATACCAAAGCATACCTACAGCATAGGTTGGAAAGATTCCTACTATCCAGTGTTGTTCTCTGGGAAGGGAAAGAAATGAGGAAAGGCTCTTGCCCTCCTCAGTGGAAAGGTGGTGTAGTGAAATAAAAAAAGGATTTTACTGGCCAGAGCAAAGCCCTTATTAGAATCAGTCAATGGTAGTGCAGCCGGAGAGGTGACCCAAGAAAGCTACCAGCATTTCGCTCTGAAAAGGAAGGTTAGATAGGGGGCAGGAGTCAGAGGGAGTGCCTGGGTCAAGAGAAGGTTTAAGATGTGTTTGGATTTAATTCATCTTACAAAGAAACTATTTCCTGCTATTGAAGATAACTCCCTCCTGAACCCACCTGCCCACACACAGGCTGCAGGCATCCAGAAACCCAGCTGGAAGTGAAATGATGTGAGTAAAGCATTTCCTCACCAGAAGGGCAATGGGTTAGGATGCCATTCCTTCCCATGGCTACTGGACTGGACTGCTACTGCTTTGTGAGTCTGTCCTCTTGGACAGCAAAGTTATAGGTCCCAGCTTTGCAGCCAGGGAATCAGAATCTGGTCTGTGAGGACCAAGACAAGAGCAAACAAGACACCAAAAGTCTTCCTTACAGACCAACAAAACAGGTTAATAAAAGCTGATAAAATGAAATGTGTATTTTTTTATGAGAATTAGCAGGAGAAACAAAATGCAGTGGCACTGAATAAAGGAACTTCTTTCTCACAACCCCTCATTAAGCTCCATTTTATGTTTTACCTCCACATAATTTCCTTAGAAATTTTACCATTCTGGAAAAGTTAAAAATTCAAAGAAAATCCTTTCCAGCATTGAAGGCCCAAATGTGATTTCAAAACACTAATTCTATCTACCACCCAGGAGCAAACACACTTCCTGAACTGACCAAAATGCAGAATATTTAGGTTTAAAAAAAAAAAAAACAAACCAAAACACAACACAAGAAAAGTCACACTGAGTCTGACTGGCTCAACTCAATACCTTTTTACTGAAGTGGCTGCTGCCAAATGTACATGCTCCCTTCCCCTAGCAAGCGGTGTTCTTCCTTAACTCTTTGGGCACACTTGTTCCTGATATTCTTGGGGAAAGTTTTCCCTTTCTGACAGCAGTGCTGCCTCCCTCCTCTGTTCCTCATGTCCCTAATCGCAAAACAAATCACTTTATTTCTATGCCCCTCTACAGGCACCAAGGAGAAAGAGCTCTAGTGTGTGAACTCACTCTGCCATGCTGCAATTCTAATTTGCATAAATTCATCCATTCATTTTATTAAAAAGAAATCAACTCAATCTGGGAGCAAAGGCAAGGCAGTGACTGCTTCCAGGATTCCCAGTACAACTGTATTGCTCTCCCAGCCCCACTTCCAGAAATCTTGAGTCTTTCCGTACTGCACTCCCTATCTGTCTTTCAAAACTAGAGGAAACTGTTCACTTCTGATAGCAACGAAGTTCATCACCAGCAAAGTGAAGTAAGAACTTGTACATTCCATCAGCCAGTGTAGTAAAAAAAGAAAACCAACAAAACCCCCAAATATATTAGAAGCTTTTCATCAGCAGCTCATTAGCTAGTACAGGATTTCTCTAATCCTCCCCTGTGAACTTTCATTTTATGAATTCTCAGTAGTGTGAAAGTGAAAGCTACAACAGATCAACATTTCACCTCTGTGTTTACCTGGAGTGCCACCGTGGTGGCACCGTTCATAAAATAATTCTTTCATAATGGAAAGCATTAGGCAATTTGAATATATGTGTAGTTTAAGTCTTCCTGCAAACCTTTAATAACCTTTGTCATTATCACTTAGATAAACTTTTGTTAGGAAGAGTCCAGTCAGAACTGATCTTGCTTTTAGGACATGGAGGACGTCGATTAGAAGATCTATCAAAGCAACTTCCAGCCTCATTTTTCACACTTCTTGGCTCTTTGGCTGCAGGTCTTGCCACCCCCAAAAAACAGAAGAGTGGGTGGGGTGGGGGTTTTCTTAGTTAAATCAAAGCTACAGAGTAAATCAGTGACAGAACTGTTTCCTGGCCTCATGTCCCTATCCGGCAACCAGTAGGGTGATGTGCCTAGATAACATGGCACCGGTTCAATTCCTACACACTCCTCAGCTATATTGCTGGGAGCTGCTCCTGGAAGCTAAAATGTCCCATAAACTATTGCTGTATTCCCGTGTGGCAGTTCTGTATTTTTCTCACCTGTCGGTTAGCTTCAATATACAACCCAAGAGTATTCACTCGGTAGCACAGTCCCTCTTTCATTATATGGACATAGCAGCGTACTTTTCCTTCATGGAGAGATTCATTCATATCTCCTCTATGATCATTCCAACAAGAGTTATCTGGAGCAGGTTTCAGCAAGCTATTATCTTCCTTTATGAAGCTATAAATGTCTGGAGAACACACACATGCATGAAGTTAGACAGGATTTAATGAAATACTTTCTGAAGAGGAATACTATTAAAATACTGTTGGTGAAAGGAAATCTTTGCCTCACATCATCTGAATGGCTAGATACTTAGCAATCATTAACAGATTTTATCACATGTAGTGAGTAAGTGCTTATTTTTATTCTGCAGGTGGGAACCAAGGGATCAGGACAGATGCAATGTTTTGCCCAAGGTCACAGAAGGAGACAGCAGAAATACTAAAAATAAATTCCAAGATCTGAGATCCTATCCAGCTCCCAGTGCAGGGAGGTTAAAGCTTAGTCTGTTGCCCTACACAATTTTAGGAACTCCGTCCTAAAAATACATTTTCAAAAGTGCACTTACCGTACTGTATTCTAGAAGAAAAAATATAGAGCACCTAGCTGATTTGCTCAGGATTTACAGCAAAGTAACGGAGGACAAAAATATTTATATAATGCGCAGTAGTGTTTGAAAAAGAAATCTACTATAATCTTTGCTATCATGAAGTATAACAGGGGGAAAAAATCCCCAAACTAGTGTTTCAAGCTAATTCTGTACTCTACCCAATAATTCAGCTGTAGCATATGGGCTTTAAAACCTTAATCAGATCTTTGATACCTGTACTGACCTAGGGAAGCTTGTTCTTTCTTCTTTTGGTCGTCTTCCTTATTGTCTAGTCCTTGCTGCAATGATGTAGGAGAAGAGAACTGTTTCCTAACCAGATGTGGAATCAGTTCACTCCGGAGAGATGTGATTGTCCTAGGGAAGGAGAAGCACACATGAAGTCCATGAACACTAAAACTCACATGTCTTCATTTTCTTTGCATAACATTATGAGACACTTTGAGCATTTTTCATGAGAACAAATCAAAATGCCAGGTACTCCAAGATATCTGACACTAAGAAAATGTCCACTAGTCACATGCTTCTTTAATGCATTACAATATAAGGAAGATAAAAAATAAAGGAAAAAGCTTAATCTTTGGAACTAATTCCCCCATATTTTAACAGAGATGCCTATAATTTAATATGGCATTACCGTGCAATTCGTGCTTGTGTGCAGACGGAATGCACAACAGTACCAACATCCTAATGACAACTGAAATCCACTTTATGTAGCTTAAAAAATGGCATCAATTGACAGGAAAAGAGAGAATAAAGTGCCTATAAAGGATAACACAAAGAAGCTCCTTTTCTTTGTGACAAAAAAACCCCAGATATCTGAACTATCTGATCCTTAAAATAAACTATGTATGATATAGGCATTAATGATGTCCTCCTGTTCACATGAAACATCAAGAACATTTTAAAGACTCAGTTCTTTAACCAAGAGAAATCAATACATTTTAACAAGTTTAGGTCCCAAGAGTTTCATGCTCTTTAGGTGGCCCAATCCAAAGTACATTAGTCAACAGAAAGTTTCCAAAGGCTTCAGCTGGTAATAGACCCATCTTCCCCGCATACAGATTTCAACTTTTATTATATTCATTTTGTCACCCCAATAGCAGGAGGCAGAGAAATCGCATGAGGGGTTTGTGATAAAGCAGGGACTTGACCCCAAGCCACCTATGCCTTAAACAAGGACCCTGATCACTAGATCATCTTTCCTCTTACATTGATTTATACATTACAATGAACAAGAAAAAACCCTTCCCAATAGACAAATATCTACTGTACAATGGGATTATAACACTGGTAACTTAATTTTGACTATTAGAAGATAATTTTATTTTTCAATAAAGTATTTGGGAAAAAAAAACCCAAATCAGTAGTTTTTAAAATTGGAGTGCATGAGATGCAGTCTTAAAAGAGCTTTATTGTTGTTGTTTCATTATTTTAACATTCTGCATTTAGTTACTGAATTGTGGATTATTTAAAACAGTGCTTGGGAAAATCATGCGGAAAATGAATTCAAACTTGGCACATATAAAAGGAAGTGCTAAACTTCAGAGGAAGGACTGGGAGAACTAACACAGAGAGCTTGGCTAGAGGAACTCAACAAATGATAACCCACAAAGAAAAAGGAGTTATTTATAATGAAAGACAGCAAAATTAGGAACTAACTCTAGGTTAAATTAAAAAAGGAAAGTTCTAGAATGAGTCTCCTGAAAGTGATTTTGGTTGGCAAAATCTCTAGCAAAGGGGGATCTTTAACAGTTCAAACTTTAAGAAACATACAGCTCATAACCTGCCCAGGCTCCTGTTCAGGTCAACGATAGTGAAACAGAAAAAGGACCAAAACAGTCTTTTCTGTCTCTAACTTTGATGGGAAGATTCAGATGTGATCACCAGTTCAACCCTATGAACAAATACAGTGTTTTCCTTTTTCTTGACAAACAACTTCTTCAGTCCTCAACCATAAGTTGTGTCACATCCTCCGTCCTGCAGTGGGGTGATCTAACCCATCCCAGATCTGAAATTCTGCTTTTATTTCTTTATTACAGACAAGTAAAAGCTCTAGTCTTGAGTCTCTCCTCCTTCTTGAAAATAAGATTATAATCACCTTCAGATAGCTGTATTTCAGGAACTAATGAAGCAAAACACTTCATTCTTTAATCACCAAATCTCTCCCTGCTAAGCACTTACAGGCACGCTCTGCCACAGCCGTCCTGGCCCCACGCTCCAACACACGTGTGGCTGTGCAGATGGGCAGTTTACTAGCTTACAATGTTTGCCCGCAGCTGTGCCATTCAGCAATGATTTCCTGCTTGGGTTTTATACTCCATCCAAAACCGACAATCCTGCGTTTCCCTCAGAGGCTGGCCACGGCATTTATAAGATATATTACCTATAAAATATCCAAGTATTTGGCAGTTTTAAATAGTCTGATGCAGAGGACAACACAACACAGTAGGAAATGAAAGCAGTGGAAAGGGGGAAAGACAAAGTTTTGCCTGGTTTTTGATGGTTTACTCTTTCTTGGCCAAACTCCTAAAGCTTTCCTGCAATTCTCTGAAGTGCTAGCCACATTCCTTCGGTGGAGTAAATCTCTGGGTCATCCATAAGATGTGGCTCAGAAACACACCCTTCTTACTGCAAAAGGAAAACCAGGAAGGTTTGCCTTTGCTTGCTGTTTAAGCAGAATTTATATGCGATATTAAAGGAATTTGCCTTTGGAAAGTATTAAAATATACACGGTAAGGCACTCAGTGACAAAAATTTGAGAATTTTTTGTGACAGATCTTGCAAATGTGGATATATGAAGTGATAGCGTGAGAGTATTATCTGACTGTCAACAGTGGGGGAAACCAAACATCTGGCTGGGACTAGGAAAGGAATTTAAATCAAAGGAGGGATAGGACTGAAGACCCTTCATCAAGAGAGAAAAAAATTAGCGGGAGTTTGGAAGAACCAACTAGCCTTGTAACCTAGATTCAGGAGAGAACAAACCAAAAAGGTTTCTGGTCTAGTGTGTTAAAAAGTCATATAATCAAATCCTGAACTACATGTGCCTATATTAAGAAGAAGTAAGTGTCAGACCGTATAAGCTGAAGAAAGCAGTCTTTTTTTATGCTCTTCAGGTTTCACAACTTGGCATCACCCTGGTTTCTAAGCTTGTTATTTTCTTTAGAGGAACTTGATGAAGTTCAACAAGGGCAAGTGTAGGGTGCCCTGGGGAGGTATAACCCCATGCACCAGTACAGGCTGGGGGCTGACCTGCTGGAAAGCAGCTCTGCAGAAAGGGACCTGGGAGTCCTGCTGGATGACAAGTTGATCACAAGCCAGCAGTGTGCCCTTGTTGCCAAGAAGGCCAATGGTATCCTAGGGCGCATTAAGAGGAGTGTGGCCAGCAGGTCAAGGGAGGTTGTCCTCCCCCTCTACTCTGCCCTAGTGAGGCCACATCTGGAGTACTGTGTCCAGTTCTGGGCTCCCCAGATCAAGAAAGATGAGGAATTACTAGAGTCCAGAGGAGGGCTACAAAGATGATTAGGGAACTGGAGCATCTCTCCTACGAGGAAAGGCTGAGG
>VZTL01049606.1:16156-38096 GCA_013400535.1 Scopus umbretta | reverse complement strand
TGAAAAAGAGAAGACTGAGGGGATCTTATAAATGCTTCTAAATATCTTAAAAGGGTGGGTGTCAAGAGGACGGGGCCAAACTCCTCTCAATGGTGTCCAGTGACGGGACAAGGAGCAATGGGCACAAACTGAAACATAAGAAGTTACAGCTGAACATGAGGAAGAACTTCTTTACTTTGAGGGTGACAGAGCACTGGAACAGGCTGTCCAGAGGGGTCATAGAGTCTCCTTCTCTGGAGATGTTCAAAACCCACCTGGACAATGTCCTCTGCAGCCTGCTCTAGGTGAACCTGCTTTGGCAGGGGGGTTGGACTAGATGGGCTCCAGAAGTCCCTTCCAACCCCTACCATTCTGTGAGTCTGTGATTTAGCATCAAGAAATAAGAATGAAATACTCACTGAGATCAACACAAGGAAAATCTACTATGACCAGGAGAAAAGAAGTGGGAGGGTGGGCAGAAGGAGAGGAGGGGACACAAAATTTTGGCAGAAATCCAGTTCTAAGCCAAATTGGAGTAACCATGCTCTGACACCTTACAGGAAAATCCAGATGGTAGAGAGGATAAAAATGAACCTGCTTTTGAGAAACATTTGCTTTCATAAATTCCAGCTCAAGTGATGAACCTTTTTCGTGATCTTTCATTCCCCCAAATTTGATTTTTGATGTGATATCTGTCTATTTTCACCTTGACAGAAAGTAGTAGGTTTTCAATTAAACAGCCGAAGATTGAGAGTGCCGTTAAATTGCTTCTTGTAAAGGAAGGAGGGACTAATCCCTGGAGCACCTTATGTGGCTTCAGTCCCGTGAGAACAACGGGAGATGGCAGCAATTTTGAAAGGGTTCAATTCTGATCACATTTTAAGCATATAAAAATTAGAATTATACCTGGGAATGGAATCCTCCATTCACACAGCAGGTCACAACAAAGGCAGATGTTGGCAAGAGACAGTGCATACGTGGGGGGAAATGAAGAGAACAGGGCAGTTGAAAGTCATGGTGCATGTGCAAGAAACAGCTGGGAATTCAAGAGCAGATAAAATTTTTAAAAACAAAGAAACCGCCTGGAAAAGTCTATATTAAATGTACCTAATAGCTCAGAGTACACATCAGTCATTTGCAGTCAGCTCTGCAGACTGTAGACTCACGCTAGGCATTATAAACCTAGAATATTCAAGGTTAATTTTATTTAAAACCTAAAATGTTAAGGTACAAAAATGGATATTTGATCAAATAACTGTAACTTTACTGAACTTTACCATGCCTTTAGAATCCCTTTATCCTCAGACCCTGTGCACTACGACATCTTCCCAGTGTTCCTGGGATTTTTGCATGACAGTAAGGGCACAAATAAGGTTTGTGCTAACTTAGAAATTTTTACTTGTGAAGAACATTAGGCAAAAATACCCTAGATCTTTAAGTTTCATATTTAAACACAGCTACACAGAAGTTTTCAGTGAGTTTTAGCCACAAATTAAATTAGAAAAGTCTGTGATATGGCAGAATTAAGTTTGTATCTATGTATATTATATCATATTATATTACATTACATACATTACTGCCCACAGAGGGCCAACTTTTACTTGTTGCTGAAATGCAACTGCTTCTGGGATGAAGGTAAGCTTACTGAAATTTTAGTAAGAAATGAAGAACAATGGAGCCAATTGAAACACGAGAAGAGTTCTGGGGAAAAAAACAAATGTTGACCATCTAAACTTAAAAAAAAGATATGTATTTCACAACTGTGCTTGAATGGGCTGTGATTTCTGCTTTTAGACACTTGTATTGCTGGAGACTCTGTCTTCCATATGACACAGAAAATAATGGTTTTGACTAATGCTGGTAAAGAAAAAATATCACCAAATATTTTACAATAATAGAAGAGTCTATTTAAGTCTAAGTTTAGGTGACCTTGCAAAAGTCTAGGTACCAGGAGGTGCTGTTTGGCTTGACCCACAGCAGGAATGGGAGCATCCACAGCTTTTATTTCCTGCAGCTAGTTCTCACTAGCTTCAGACACCCTGAACACAACTGTCAGTTCCATTTACCGGCTGTCATTCATTTTCATTTTCCATGTTTAATGTTAAACACCATAAAACAGTATTAATGAGTATTAGCATTTTAATATCCTCCTTGTTTTATTAATCCGTGATGGAGCATGAAATCTACCATTGCTTTCAGCACCCACCTGTGAAATTTGCTGTTCCTCTCCATGGGCTAGTTGCAGGGGGTCTCCCTTGCTATCATTATCAGCATAATCAGCTACATCTACAGGTACAGATAGTATTTGTGATTCCTCACTATAAACAAGTGGATTATTAGCCCTTTTATACCTACTTTTGCCCTTTTATTTTTTTTAACAGGCTAATGTTAGCTCTTGTACAACTATGCAAGCATACAGTGGGTTGGGTTCTGATCTTAGCTCCATGGCCTTCAACAGAGATTCTTCAGATCACATCAAAAGGAGAATATGAGGCTGTATTTCAGACTGGTGCTCATAATTAATGTTAGAAATGTATACATAAATACAACTAAACAAATCCTAAGGCACTTATAGTTTTGGCCAAAAAGAAGTTGCATGTTTATGCAGAACAATAAAGATGCGAGAAAAAGGGAGGGAGAAAGAAAAAAAAAAAGAGGGTGTGCTGGAAGAAAGAGAAAAGTTAATTCTGAACCCTGTAGGTACATAGTTCATGGTTCTCATCACTTAAAGGATAAAGCCAAATAACATTTAAAAATTCCATGTAAGCTGGGAGCTCTCTTGTTAAATCTCAACGTTATTTTCTCCTGATCCTTTGATGGAGATTAAAAATTTCCATGTGAATACAAAGAAAGAAACAACAGTTACTCTGAGATTTTTTTTCCCCAACCATTTAATGCTCCAAACTACAGCAGCCAGCCACCATTCCCATCTCCTCCCCCCTCCTTAGAGAAAAAAAAAAAGTCAACTCACTTTGAAGAAAAGACAAAACAGGGTCAGGGCAAGGGGGATTAGGGAAATGATATTTATATCATGGACCAAATTAAAATGTCAATGCAAGAGGCAGGCAAACAGCCCTTGCCACGTATATACACCAAGCATGTTTCCTCAAGGAAACAGGAGAGAGATTTGAAAAGAGTTAATGCAGTCCTGAGTTAATACCACCTGCCTCATACTCAACACCACTTAAAAGACAGTGTTTGGGTCCATTTCCCACAATGTGGTTTTAACAAGCACAATGGAAAAAGCAATTACAGACCTTTTCCCCTTCTTACTGATTCACTGCTAAAAATGCTGGAATTTCTGAGACATGCTAACAATGTGAAGAAAGCAGACAGTGACCATGTACAAAAGAAAAAATATCAAATGATAAATTTATAGGACGTGCCACATCCCTGCAGAAGGCTAATTCTGCTCTTATATCTTGCAATAATATTTTTGCCTTTGTCTGGTATACCAAGACCAATTATAATACAAGAAAACTCCAAAGTAACCAGGCAAGCCAAAAAACTACCAGGCAATTACTTGTACCTAACTCAATACCCTGCAACACCAATCATATCATCAAAGATGTTATTTCTTGCTATGTTCTATTTGTCCTGTTCTACTCTCAAATTTTCTATCACAAAAAGAGTAAATATATTTCTCATCCCTCCCAACTGCATATTAATTACTTATTTGTCAGTGTCTCTTATTATTTTTGGAGCTAAAAGTCTATGGAGGAGGCAAGGAAACTTTGAGAAACGGTCTACTAAAAGGTAATTCCACATGACTGCATTTGTGCTTCATTTGTCTTTCCATACTATTTTCTAACCAAAACCTTCAAGTCTGACAGCAACCTACTCCCAACATTCATAAGAGCATGCGTGACAATATTTCAAAGGCCATTGCAGAGCAAGCCGGTACAACTGCACAGCTTTGCTTTGCAGCACAAGTTTATGAATAACTTCCCAAAACTGCAGAATCACCGCCAAAATCCCTGCATTCTGGATGATGGAGGGAAAGCAGAAGACAACATGCAAGTGACAGTCATAGACACCATAACTGCAGAGAGGATCCAGATCAAAGTATGGAAGGGATGGTATGGATGCAAACCACATAAAAGCTGTTCTTAAATTCCACCAAGTCTGGATGCATTTAAAGGAGCAGGGATCTAACTTCCACTTCTGCCAAAAAAACCTTTGGGAAACAAGGCAGCTTTCTGAAAAATTGACCACAGAAATTAAAACTCCTCAATTACATACTGAAATCCTTTGAAAGCATGCACACACTCAGCTCGGGTCATCTAAGTAACCTTAACTCTGCCCACTCGCCAAACAGGCAGAACGCACTGCAGCTCCCGACTAACACAGCTTTTGCACAGGAATACCAGCAAGTTTAGACATTTTTAGAACTTCTCTCTGACCAAAAGTCTCCAAGGCTGTCAGAGGCCACCCAGGGTGTTTGGCAGGTTGTACATGCTGCTGAGGAATGGATCTCATTCATTCCCAGACAGCATCCCATTCTTCTAAAACAAGTGCACCTGCACCAAATGTGATTCCTTGCCAGAACTCATCTTTCCCCATTCTCTCCCACCTCCGCCTTTGCAGCCATCTGTGTCTGAGTTACCAACTCTTTTCTAAATGCCTTTGAAATTAGGCTCCTTTTCTGAAAAGTGCATTGAACAGAGGCATTCAGCTAATATGCCTAAACAAAAACACGCATATGATGCCTGTGATAAAGTTGACGTATATCCATAAAACTGATGAACTATGTAAACTTTAGGTGCACAAGTATATGTTGAGATAGACTTCAGACTTGTCTGTTTAAAACGTGTCAAAAATGTAGACGTGGCTGTAGCTTCACATGGGTAAGCTCTTTCACCCTGCTCCACTGTGGCTGCATTAAAGGCACCATACACATCTGCATCACTTTGCCCTGTTTCTCCATGCCGATACCATGCTTGGTGGTCTGCAATCAAATGGACCCATTCTCAGTTTGACTTAACAACATGCCCATTCTTTCAGCAGTCTGGGAGATAAACTTGAAGCTCTGGTGTGTAATTCAGTCCTGCTTCCACCTGTACAAGTCCCATTTCTACATCCTTCTCCCCAGCAATCATTATACCTTAATTAATTCCTATCCTCACTATTGATTACTAATCCTTGCTCCACCCCTCACTATAGGACAACTCTTCTGTTCTCTTTACTGTGGCATTTTCAACATGTTCTACTGTCCTGTGATAAGACTAAACATGTTTTTTTGCAACTTTACCCTTTCTTGGAAAACTTTAAGATGAAGCTTTTTGGCCAATGAATCCCATCTCTCTTCACGAGCCTGCTTTTATTCATAATGCTCCTTCCAGGTGGTATTAATCCAGAAAAAGTTTGGTGTAAAATGCTGTGTGTGCTACAGTTCATATCTGTGTCTTTGATTGAGGGAAACATCACTTCTCCTCCACATTCAGGTCTTTGACTTCTTCAAAACCAGTAACTTAACTAGACAGCACTCAGCATTTTTCATAGACTGTCCTGTGGCTGTTTAAAATGTTATACTCCCTTTTTTTATTTTTTCACTTTATTTTAAGTGAAGCAATTTGTAGTTGTTCCACTTTGATTCAAGACTGTGTTCTATGATCAGCATTTACCTCATACTCTAGCTACTTAAAACAGAACTTAAAATGTTATTATCAATTGATGATTCACTGACTTAATGAAGATACCTCTTAGCTACTCTCTTCAGGCATGTGTGTCCTATCATCATTAGTAGCATTTATCCTCCCTTCTATATGCACAAAGTTAAAAGTCTCCCATCGCAGTAATTCAATGCAATAATAAAGTCAGCAACAGTGCTACAGATCTTTATTACTGTTCATGTTTTATTTGACTGGCTAAGGCACAGTGAAATTTGACATTGAACTAGCACCTAGAGTACAAAACTATGAGAAGCAGAATAGTAGGGAAACAATCACTATTTTCTGTCCCAAAAATTCAACTCATGAGTAAAAGGGGACTCTCAGCATTTCAGAAGGATCAGTCAGTGACTGAAGTGGTGTGGAAGAGATTTAGAACCAAACCAGAGAGGGGAAGAAAGGAAAAAAAAACCTTGAAAATTCTTGAAAGTTTCACAATCTTGGGGATAAATTCAGATCACCTGAACAGAACAGAAAATATAGGAGAATTATGTTTCCCACCACAAGAGAAATATGCTATGGTATCACAGATAAGGATCGTATCCTCACAGAGAAATGTCCAGCAAGGTAAGATAATCATTTCACCCCAAGTATTATCTTACATGCAAGTAGTGCTGTGTGGAAGAAAATGTACTGCACTCATGAAAGAATGCTTAGGATGATATCGTCAAAGTGGCAATGATTTAAGGAAAAAAAAAAGAAAAAAGCACACATAGATAGATAAAAGAAGCATCATTCCTCCTTGGTTCAAAATCCACATCTCATATGAAGACAAGAGTAAATTTGACTGAAGGCTACCCAAGGAAACGACAACTGCATGAAACAGTAGAAAAAATAGTTAACAATTTTTAATGTTTATTATCAGATCAGAGCAAGCCCAGCTGAGGCCACCAACAGGGCCATGACGCAGGAGGAGAAGCTGGGGGAGCTGGGTTTGTTCAGCCTGGGGAAGAGAAGGCTGCAGGGGGATCTGATTACAGTTTTCCACTACTACAAGTGAATCAATATAGAAGACAGCCAGACTTCCAAGAGGTGCACAGTAAAAGGGCAAGAGGCAACGGATGCAAGCTGCAACAAGGGAAAATCCAGTTGGGACATAAAGGAAACAACTTTCCAGTGAGTGGTACAGTCCTGGGATAAGGCCCAGTCTCCAACCTTGGAGATTTTCAAAACTAAACTGCAAAAAAAAAAAACAACAACCCTGAGCAACACAAAAGTTAGCCCTACTTTGAGCAGGAGGTTGGACTAGAGACTGCTAGAGGTCCCTCCCCAACCTAAATTTTTCTATGATTCTATAATATTTGCACTGACATTTGAATGACCTTTTTCATGTCCTCCCTACATTCACTTTTCATAGGGAATCCAAAGGGTCATTATCTGATGCCATAAATCACAGTTAGAGGACGAAATGAATGAATTTTAACATTTATTTTACAAAAATTTGTATTAGGAGCATCTTGCATGTACAGAATACTGTGCTGTGACCAAGCACGCTTCAAGTATCTAAGGCACATGGCCACTATGGCATATCGTGGTCTCATAAAGAAAGATTTGCAGTTATTCATGAAGTTCAGCATGTCCAGAGATATGTCTGGTCCCAGGTAGTCAGCTAACAGGAAAAGGAATTTTATTTATTACAGAATTGATTTGCTGAAAATCATAATTTGTTTAAATCTGGTTTGGATCATTAGGGTTTTTTTCTCCTGAGGTTTTCAGGAGTGAGCTTGATTGGTACCATGGAAAGATGATAAGGGTAATATGCTCTGGAGGAGGAGGACACCAGCAAATGTCAAGTCTTGGCATTTCTAGTAAGGAGCAGAGAAAGCTCCAACAGCTGGGTATGTTTGACAAGGAAAGGAAATGGGAAAGATAAATTGCCATTTCACATTCTAATAGGTTAAATGTACTAAGGAGGAGCTTGGGTTGGTTGGTTGGGTTCCCCCACCCACCTTTTTCTTTTCCTTGTTTGGAAAGCTACAATCTACTTGCCCCATCTTCACACAGTATACTTCCTGTAGGAGCTATTTGTTTATTTACCCATTTTTATCACAAGGAAAGTATTCATTAAAAAACCCCCTCTCTTTACAGCAAAGGAGAAATCTTCCAGCCACACGGCTGACACATGTTAACTTGCAGGTATTCACAGAGCAGGTTCTGTTTTAAGGCATCTTTCAGGCAGGCACACAAAGACCACCAAAGCTGGGTGTTCAGTTCTGCCAGACCTCCCCCAGCCAGCAGCACTTGCCAGGAAACACAGGTGACAGCCTGAATGATAAAAAGGCATTTAGAGGGGAAAAAGAAAAAATGCACTGGTTTAGTCTGGGCAGCACCTTAATATAAACCTGCAGGGGCCTTTGTGTACAGCATAGCACAGAGCCATCCGGAGCAGGAGCTTCAGAACCAGTCACTCACACCTCCAGTTTTCAAAGATCTCATACTGCTGCTGACTTTTACCGG
Organism: Scopus umbretta; assembly: GCA_013400535.1. Taxonomy (NCBI): domain Eukaryota; kingdom Metazoa; phylum Chordata; class Aves; order Pelecaniformes; family Scopidae; genus Scopus; species Scopus umbretta. Next base: position 29,991 of record VZTL01049606.1, on the reverse strand, counting down.
GGAGGAGAAGGGTGGCTTTCTGGACAGTGCAGAGGGGAGCCGAGAAGAGAAGCTTGCTCTGGGATTGCAGCTGAAGCAGTTTGGAAAGGCAGAGCGCTATGACCTCACACGATTTGCTCTTATTTATTTCAGCAGTTCAAAAAAAAAAACCCAGTGTTCAACTTTGCAAACAAATCATGCTGACTCTGACTATAAAGCTTACTGCAAATTTGCTTGGTTCAGAGAAGAGTTTCTCTACTGGTGAATTCTGGCAGGCAGCTCTCCAGTCAGTGCTGGGAGAGCTGCAGAAGAGCTGATCTGTTTCCTCAGCTCCAGCTCAGCCTCCCACAGGGTGCACCCCAAGAGGAGGGCTCGCCAGGGAAAGCGGATTTCCCTGGTGGCAAGCAAGATGTTAGCACTCGGCGTTCACAGGACAATGCACTGCAAATACCTACCGAGGCAGCGCTGCTGTTTATCATTCTTGCCTTCCCAGTACCACGCATCATTCCTCTCCTGGCCACAAACAGCTGCCCAGCTCCCAGGTGACTGTACAGTGGAAATGCTAGCTTTTTCTACACCCAGCAATTTAGAAGTACTAGATTCAGGACAAAATGGTGATTTGCAAAAACACATTACTAAACCCAACAGAAATTTTACCTTGCTTTTAGGAGGAAGGGGTGGGGGGGAAGGGGAAGGATACCACAAAGTGTTTTAAATGTTCTAACATATAAGAGGAAGACATGTGCTACCAACTTTCTTTTAGATATATGGACATAGTGTTTTAAAATGAAGTCCAAAGATCTCCTTATGTTAGAAAATGCAATTGCCACTCTGGTGCATAACAGAGAAGCCATTAACATCTGAGCAAATACACAGTGGCATCTGCCTTTAGAAAAACTGAGATGACTGGCTTTCAGAGGTGGTACAATTGGGCTACATATAGATAAACTGCCCAGCATTTCCTACTACAAGTTTCTGTCTTCGTTTGTAGACTTTGCCAAAGTTTAACTGTTTTGGTTGAAATGACCCATGCCAGGTGTTTGCTGCAAGCTGATTTTTTGTGATAGCTTCATCAAAAATCTCTCAGCTATTTCCAAGAACAAAATTATGGAAAAATACTTTGTTTTGTCCATGTTAAAAATATTTCACCTGCTCCGCTGAAAAGCTCTTGCACTTCCATACTTGCAATTTGGCACAAGGTTGTCTTTTCGTCAGGGCGTTACATTTGTAAACATTAGAAAGTGCCCATATTACATCAAGCTAAGTCTGAAAAACCACTGTTTGCACATGCTGGGAAGACACTTGCTTTGCAGTTAAATTTTTTGAGTCCCTCTATGGTGGGCATGCTCCATTCTTTCTCTGTTTCTGCAAGATAACTGGACTGCTCATGCACTACTCCACAGAGTATGCTCCAGGCCAGGGTTACAAAGACTGAGCTAGATATTCTTTGAAGTGTAGAGCATCCCATCTCCTTCTGGTGGCTGACCTGAAAGGTGATAAATCTGTGTTGATAACAGCTACTCCATTAGCAAGAGTCACAGTAGCCCCATGGATTAATTCTAAAAGTGTCACATCTATAAATATAAATGCACACAATTAAAAGAACATCAGGATAACAGCTAGAATGATGTTGCTTATACAACCTTAATTAAGACCTCACGTGTACACAACATGACACAATTCTGAAAAACACACTCACCTACTTTTCCTCTCTCCCCAATCTCGATCTCTTCTTCACCCAATGTAAAGATGGACTATGCCCTGGGGATGAATCAAGGTTGTGTAATGAGGCAGAAGAATGCCTGCCTCATTTGTTAGAACATGTGTGTTAAATGTACAAGGCAGAGGGCTGAAAGAGGAGAAAAGAACTGCTAATATTTAAGGCAAATGAATGATGCCTTAAGAACTGATTTTTTTTTTTTTTTTTTACATTCCCTTCTGTCAGAGGAGTTTACAGATGCTGCTGAATGCAGAACATAAATCTAATTTCTGCAGGTTGCCACTGATTGTGTGCTTTTGCTTTGATCAGTGTCACCCTGTGACAGCTATCATCAATGGAAAAGATTCTTTCAACATTAAGAGCTCTCTGTATACCATTAAGGACTGAAAAATGGCATACTTAAGACAAACGTGCTTCAAACTTCAGCTCTTCTGTGCCTTAGTTTCCCCCTTTCAGAATGAGGAAAGACCTCTACTTCACTAATCAGGGTGCTGGAAAGACAGTTAATGAAGTGTGTGCAGAGCATTATAGTATCAGTGATGAGCACCAAGAATCCAAAAGGAAAAGCATTCACTTTATCTTCAGAACAGGGTTTAAACAGCGAGCAGCAAGTAAGGCTGGTGGCCTTCACCTGAACTACAGAAGTTATGTACAATATTGGGCAGTATCTCCTTCAGTGAACATCTCAGGCAACAAATGAAGTAATGGTTACAGAGACAAAAAACCCATATAGAGTCGTGTAACTGGAGACTGTACCATAATATGCGGCACATACAGAAGCAAAAGGTTGCAGTGGGAGCCTCAGCTGTGGCACTTCCTAACTGCCAGGTGCTTAACTTTGCAAAATTAGTATTTTTAAATGTAGCTTTTCGTGTGCCCAACCTGTAACTAAGGTTTGATTAGCATATTCGTGACAAGCTCGGCACTGATGAAATTTGACAAAAGTGATTTTTGGGAGGTAACTTAATAAGTAGGGCCACATACTGCTTTGTTTTAGGCTGCCTTGATCTGGCTTCAGATTTTCTGGTCTACCACAATGAGAGGTGAAAATGGCAGCCTCCACGTGTCTACAGGTTTCAGCTGTGAGCAGGGTGAAATCCTTACACATATAACAAATGCTGTCATCTGTACCAGCACAACTGACTGTGGGCACAATGCCATTCATGCATACGTATATTATCAATGCATATTACATATGTTTTTAGGCATATACACAGGATATATATAGAAATGCAGATCTTCAAGACTTAAATTTCCAAAGCAAGTTTGAATTTTCCATGTTAAAACTTCACAGGGGAAGGGGTTGCTTGATATGTCTCCCTCCTCACCCTCCCCCAAATCATGTATCTTAATTCACCAGGCTTAGAGCTTTAGAAATATTCTAGAAAAACAGAACACAAACTACCACGCAATTTCACTTTGATCACATTTCTTCTGCTAGCAGCTTTGCTGGGATTGTTAGCAAGCAAACTGTCAGCACACGGTAAAGAAATATCAGTGTGTGCCTGTGCAACGCACTGGGCTCACAAAGCACAGGCCCAGATCCTGCCTCCGCTACAGATGAAGTTCACAGGGGAAACGGAATAAGGGCTCTCTTCTTCCATCTGCCCTGAATGCAGCAGCAAGGCAGGATTCCAACCTAGCACTCAGGAGAGTGCCAAAAAAAGGGACTGGCTACTGTGCTGGCTGCCACCCCAGGGCCCCAGGGGTGTGAGGCCCGCCAGCTGTGGGGTGGAGCCGTGCCCCCAGCCAGCTACAGCTTCTGCTTCTGTCTAGCCTGCTGGCTCAGCTCATGTAATGATCGTTTTAAGAAAAGCAATATTGTGCAGTTCATTATGAGGTGCAGGTGTTCACTTTCAACTATCCCTGCCCTGTGCTTGGCAGAGCAGCTCCTGCAATGCACAGGGTCAGCACTCACCTGTCTTCCCCATGCCACAAAGCGCAGCACCTATAAGATCTTCAGGTTAGCTTTATTCTGAAAAAGGAAATGTTTAGGAAAGAAAAGCTCTCGCCTGAATACAGGGAGATCAGATTTTTAACTGACTTCCCTCCTGTGCAAAGATGTGATACAATTCAGCAAGACTCGGTACATCTGCCAAACCAAGACCAACCTCAGCAACTGTAACTTCATTGATGAAGAAAGGAACCTGGGAGAGAACCAAAGGTATCTGCAGAAAAAAACCCCGGGGACAGTTATAATCAGCAGAAAATTCAGCCCAAACAAGATGCTGCTTGTTCACTTTGAGGTCACAGTCCCTACTCAGATGGGATAAATCCAGCTGGTAGCAGGGTATGGTCCATGTTCTCTTGTGAATCTAGTGGGAACAGACCCAGAAGTTGTCAGGGCCGGGTATCCACTGCAGATGCAGGGATGAAGATGTCCATCCAGGAGCAGAGCTCCGAGTGCTCCTATAGTACTGGCTCCCCTGGGCAGAGGATGCCAGCGCACTGGAGCTGATTAAGGAGCACTCAGACATCAACCTGCTCTGGTGATGCAGGAGTGTGGAGAGAAGGGAAGGTGTAAAGTCCAGCCACAGGCAATAACAAACTGCTACGGGCAAGAATTTCTTCAGCTGTTCCTCAAGTCACTGTGGAACCACAAGCGTTTGACCTTGGTAAATTCGGACAGTGAAGGACTGTTATAACCTTGAAAACTCAATTTCCCTAAGTTGCAGTGTTGAATTAGTGGATGAGAGAGATGGAGATGGGAATTTTAACTGCCAAAATGCATTTTTTTTTTCCCTCCTAGGAGAGGAAAGAGAAAGCAGTTTCAGTCCCCCAAAAATAAATTCCCTGGGTTTAAACAACATTAGCAGCACAACATTTTTTATTTTTGTCTGGACATACATATTTGAGGGGGTTCTAATAAACAGTCCATTACCTCTGACTTTTATTCAAAGGTACTAGAGATCTCTGCTTTTTAAAACTCAAGAAATTATTTGGTTTGCTATAGTACAATAAAACTTCAGGCAGAAGAATCCACTATTTAGTCCTTTTAAAATAGTTCATTAAAATGTATTAAAGGACTACAAACTAAGTTACAGACTACCAAACAGTATTTTGACCTCTCCTAACATCCACCCTAGTAGAATCTCACTGCTGTCAAACAAAATCTGATTATTCTCCAAACAGTCCCATCCAGAAGAGGAAACAAGTGCATAGAAAAATTAAGGGACCTGTCTAGTACCACAAAGCAAGACAGTGGTCGAGCTGATAATAAAACCTTGGTATCACAACTCCATTCTGGAGCTGAACAACAAATTCAGCCTTTTTCCAGAGGTGTCATGTAACAAAGTTGTCCCAAATCCTAAAGCAAGATTCATATACTTAGACAAAACAAAGGTTTAGCCATTTCACATTCTCTTTTCCCTGTTTTCATGTTAGTTACTAGTGACTTTGGACTTTTTACCTATGTTAATCTGATCAAACTGGACAAATACAATTTACCGGTACAGGTGCAGCTATATACAAACTACGTGCAGTTGGAGAGAGCTTGTTCTTGCCACATCTTTGCAGCTAAGCTGGGACTACACCGGGCTTTTATCCCATTTGAAGCAACAGATCCCTCATACATAGCCACGTTACTTTTCACGTAATTCTTTGACCTGGAAGTAATAATAATTTGTCTCTGCAAAAGAGTGAGCTATAGCCAGTTGTAGGATCTTAATTTTTTTACTGCTGGGCAACATCTCTTCTGCTTTTGTATGTCAAAATAAAATTTGAAAAAAAATGTAAATGCTTCATTGAGCTGCAAACAATGAAAAAAGGTGTTCTGCCTGCCATCAACCCCCGCTGTTAAAATATTAACACAATGTAAATATTGTAATATTGAGGAAGTACACTGTGTCAGTACTTCCTGGCACCATACAAGAGCTTCACTGTTCACTTCAGTCCCTGCTGTTAGTTTTAAACACGCACAGCTTAAACAAGGCATCTGAGCTTCTCCAGTCCTGGTGCGGAATTGCAGAGAGGCAAAATCTTACTGTAGGTTCTCTCTAGGCTAAAAAGAATCCTTAAACCCAAACAATTATGTATACGTCAGTACTTTTGAGGCAAAAATATTCCACAGGGTCTTTCAAAAGTCCTGGCATATTGCTGCCAAACATGGAAAAATCTTTGCGTACGCACTGTCCTCCCCTTCCTCAGAGAAGAAAAACAAGCTGCAAGTGCCCACCAATGCCAGAAGCCTGAAAGCCCAAGTTATTCCTCATGGCAAAAGTCCCATTCCCCAGATTTGCCAGTTAAGCACATTACTTGCAATTGACTCTCTCAATTGACTGAATAAGCAGCATGCGTGTAATAAAGAGAACGAAGCGGCTACCTGCCATTAGTAAGCCAGATGTTGCTATCGGGTCTTAAGAAATGTCTAGCTGCTGCAGTTCTGCATTTGTCATGGAAGTGTCACAGAAAAGAAGCACAGCTTCATAAAATAGTGAAGATACAGAATGACCTCTCTATAGAAAACAAACAACTGGCCATACTTACAAAAAGTCAGTAGACTTGTTCTAGGGGGACCTGGGGGCAATTGGATGAGTTCAGAGCAGAATTTCACTCTGCTGGCTTTGCTTAATACAAGGTAAATCCTGCCACTGAGAAAGCCAAAGATCTCACTAGTTTAAATGGAAATAGCATAAAGCCTTGAAATCTGAAGTTACCACTATTTACGCTTAGAGGCCTCAGTGTGTCACGCACTGTGGCACGTCTGACAAAGACCGTCCTTGTCCCACAGACCTAATGATCTAAATTCAAAACAGCATGAAATACCAGGGAAAAAGAACTGAATGTGTGAAATGTGTAGTATTCCGGAAATGTCTAATCCCAGCAAAACTAGATGGTTAGGATTTCAAGAAATAAGTCCTACATGTTGTATTCTGACAAAAAAAAGGTGTAAACACTGCTTCATGCTACCACAGGAAAGAGAAGAAATCCACACTGTCACCGACCTTCTAAAATACACTGAATAAATGGCTTATTCCAGATTTAAAGCATCTGCTGCTCCTGAAACTTTCTCACTCATCAGACATGTTCCCAAACACAAATGAGAACTAAAACGATTTGTACAATGCCCCCATGTGCCAGTCAAAGTACTGGATAAGCTTTATTCTTATGCATGGTAAGAAATTGCCCTGGGGGTTAACACAGATTTTCCACTTAATTTTAACTCACTCACAGAACTTTATTCTGGAAGAGCTCCTTCAATCATGTATCCAACTGCATCACCAGATTTGTATATATAGTCAAGACTACCACAAATCCCCCGCCTCCCAACATTTTTTCACATGTCCGTTTACGTGCTAAGCAAAACCACTATGAACATAACACGTAGCCCTTTTATCTTTCATCTTACTTAAAAGGGGAGAAAAACTATTGAGAACTTGGTGAGCATTCAATGCATGTAATGCGCATGAACACGCTACAAAAAGTCTAGGAACAGGATATCATTCCAAAACTGAACTACTTTCTGTGATGGGGGTTGTTCATTTGTTTGTTTTTTAAAGATAAACAGGGTTTTTTTGGGTCTGTTTCATGAAATATTATAGCTAAGATCCTTCTCCACTTCCATAAATGGATGTTTTTCTTACTCTCAGTGGGTGGTCTCGGAGTTTTGACATAGGAACATCACAAGCTAAAAACATAGGATGCTACAGAGCTAGCCCACCTGCAGTGGTGGTGGATGTGAAGGGGGAGAGAAAAGGTGATTGCAAAGGCCAAAACAGACTGCGGTGGGGGAAATCAAAGGTCAGAAATGTATTCACAGCCCTAACAATGGGGGAGCCCTGGTGAAATGAGCAGTCAAAAAGGACAGATACATTAGGAAAACAAGGGACGCAGAAAAGAGGCAAAAATTTTAGCTTTCACTTGTGCTGTTATTAGATATTTATTTTTTTTTTAAGAAAAGGTCTGAATAAGAAAGTCGGACATAATGCTTGGCATTCTTTTTAGTGTAGTTAAAGCATTTTGAAAACTTGTTTCTTTTACATTTCTATTTTATGCTAGCCCATTTAATGAAACAAATCTTCCTTTAAAAGCTCTGGTACAAACCATATGTCAATGCAAACACCTGCTACAACCTTGTGTGTTGCTTTGTTTCTTACCTGTTTTCTACAAGGAAATCTACCACATATTTCTTCAGACAGTAGAGATGGGCATCCATCAGCCCTGTTCTGATGTGCATTCTGGGATGCCTGGAAAAGTAAAAAAAAGGAAAATCATGGACATTTACCAGAGCTTGACTTTGTAACTAAGTCAGCGGATAGTGAAAAGTTTGCAAAGGCAGATCTGTTCCTTTCCATCTACTCCTGGATTAACAGAGAAGAAGAGTGGAGGCTGCCACTATTGGACTGTGTCTATAAACTTACACCTGCTGGCCCTGGGCTGATTTGCTGTGAAAGAAAACACCTCCTCCAAGGAGTCATTACTCCTGCTACATCTTCTTATGTAAGTGGAAATTGCACATTACTGGGCAGGAAGCCAAAGTAATGGGCCCAGAGTGCTAAAAGTTACAGTGGGTAATGTCAGGGTACAATAATTCAAAGCTTCTGGCTAAGCGCCTGCCTTAATATGCAAGGCTGTGCATGTTCTGCTAGCAAACACAACAACACTACTGTATTTTTTCCAGCACATCCTGGATGGGAATAGGGGAAGGAGATGGGGTCTGCTTTCCTTTCCTACACTACACATTACAAACGACTGCCACAGCTCAATTACAAAGTGTTTGCCTATCCAGCCCAGTAAGACCAAAAAGGTCAGTAAAACTCCTTCTCATCATTAGCCAAACAACGGCAAACAGGGAAGTCTTTGCTTTCAGACCAGTGGCAGGTTAATATTTCAGAAACCTCCAATAGCTTCAATATTTTAAGAACAAAGTTTTAAATCAGAAAGACTCATCGATTACTTCTCTTTACGCATCCTCTCCTTTTAGTGGAAACCCTTTTTGGAACCTATCTCAAAGCACCTAGATATTTTATGCCAGTATGACTTTTCCTTCCACACACCTGTAGCCTCATTTAATAGCGTTCTGGCTGTCTGAACACTTGCCACTAGTTGTCAGGACAGAAGAGCCACAAGAATATGTAGCTTGCAAACTAAAACAGACAAAACACAACAGTGAGGGACTACACTGGGTTGTTCAAGAGATCTGCAACTGCGCTCATAGTCCAGAGGCTATTAAGGAGAGAAATTTCAATCCACACCTGAAATTGTGTCCGTTTTCATTTTTTCCTCCTTTGATGCCTGGATTTCATAATTAAGTTTGAATGAATGTATCTTACCAGTATATTCCATCCAACCTTTGTTTGCTTGTTCCAGAACATGCTAAAGATCATGATCACTTTTATTATTTAGTTAGCTCAGCAGAGAGATCACTCACAACTTGGTCATGTGCATATATATATATATACACGTAGTAAACCAATACTAGCACACTGAATATTTAGTAACACCAAAGCTACTGAGAATATTAGATGTTCTAGTAAGCCATTTTTCAGTGTATTTCTCAATTAATCCATTGAAATACCAAAGTATGTAAGTCTTAAAATTTTACAATTTAGGTGGCATTTCTCAAGCATGCCATTCAATTCAAGCTAAGCATATTATTAACTGTAATGAAATTCTTTAAGTCCCATTTGCAAAGGAAAGCTCCTATAATAGTAGTATGACACTTTGCAGGAAAGTATGTGGTACTAAAAAAAATGATATATGCACTTTCAGTAATTACTTCATTAACAAAACATGAGCTCACCTAGCAATGCTCCAGTACTGATGTTATCGGTGGCCCAGATGTTGCTGTGGAAGTCAGCCCAAATAGCAATGTTCCTTATGCAAAGAGGATAGGGATTCCACTAATTTTAATGAGGTCTTGCAGTTAGAAGTCAGCAGACTCCCTCCTGCTCTGCATCCTGAGGATGGTTTCCACATTTTATGTATTTATGAGAGGGAGAATTTTCGTATCTTCTCTGAGAAAAAAAGGGCTCCCTTGTATTATATAATTAATATAACAGTTTATTGAAATGAGTGAAAGAGAAAAGGGAAAGAAATGGAGCAGGGAGGAAAGCTGGGAAAATGAACAAAACAATGGGACAAGGCAAGAAACGTGTAAAAAAAACAGAAATGGATGCAACAGGGAAGGATAGGGAGAAACAGGAGGAAAAACCTCAATTCTTAACTTGAAGATGACAAACGGGCCACAGTTTCTTTAGTGCCAGAATGCCAGGTTCTTCTCTCCCTATTCAAGATCTGTCACAATCCCCCTTAAATACAAGGCAGGGGAAGGCTGCAAGACATCAAGCAGAAGAGTGTAAAACAGGAACATCTCAATAAATGCTGGTTCTGTTGCCAGTGTCTGTGTGGCTTTCATACATACAGTCTCCCCACCTGCAAACTGGAATAACACTATTTAGCTACACCGCAGGACACTGAGGATTTGCAGGCTGAAGTTTGTATCTGCGTGCAAGTATTGTACCAAGTTTTTCTGTAGCTAAGCAACTTTATAACAAAGTTATACAAAATCAGCACGAGTGGACAGACAGTAGCACAGTGCTATCTTAGCTGCAGCTCCATCACACACAAAAAACCCCACAAAAACCAGCCAGACAACAAGATGTACTGAAATGCTACTGTGAGTTAGCTTTCAATGTAGAATACACTAACAATAACAGAACATCATGCTGGACAAGAGGGAGGTCTCACAATGAAAATCCTCTGAAATACAGACCACCTAAGTGATTTGCAACAGAATAGTCTCATAGATTAATATTATAATCACAGCTTCAAAGGTCAAACAGGCAAGTTTGGGCACATGCATAAACAAAGCTGCAATTTCTGTAAACCAGACTCAAGGAGAGAGTAGCCACACTAAACAAGACTGATAAGAGCACTCTGTTGTGTAACAAGCCACTAAAGATGATGCTAATTTTCATTGACTAATGCTTAAACCAGTTTATCTTCAGGTAAAAGCAAAGGAGCCAAATAATCTAACAGATAACAGCAAACTCCATCACCATTTCAAATGAGCATCTGGTTACTAATATCGAAAACCACACTCCCTTCTCATGCCTCTGATCTCCCACTCCATCAGCTAATCTTTACAACATATGAAAAATGAGCCCATCGCGAGGAACAGCTGATACAGAGAGAATCGAATAACAAACAATGCGTGTGCTGAGAGCTGACGCACCTAGACTTATCGCTCTGAGGGAGATAATACAGACGGCTTTTCATTCTATCATCAAAGCAAGGGAGAAGGTACTAGGAGGGGCTGGCTGCAGATGGTTAAGTGTTAATGAGTGCCGGGTTGGGTCTCAAAAGAAAAAGACTGGATACATATCTGAGAGGGTCACCGTTGAGATTAAAGTTGTAACAGGCATTGTTGGAGCTCTTTAATGAGCGAGGAATGTCAAATGTGAACCCTCTAAGAATCATACCAATTACTAAATGAACTTTGGTTCAATCTAGCAAATGTAATCAAGCACAAGTCATTAAGATACATGGTAAAACTCCCATTGGCGCTGCCACTATAGTGTCTATTATTGTCTGTGCTCCCATGCAAGGGAGGGGGCTGCTCCCAGTTGTAAGCTCTGTGTGTTATGTTAAGTGATGGCAGATTTTAGCCCTAATGATGAGGCATGGAGGGCTCCCTGGCAGAAAGTCGACACTGAAGAGGCTTGGAGAGATCTGTGGAAAAGTCAGGGAAAGATCAGCAATTAAAAGAGCAATTTCAAAGAATGCAATTTAATGTGTAAAATTAGCTTTTATTAGCACATAATTCTACAAAATCCTGACTCGGGATGAGAGTGCATAAAGGTCTGCAAGAGTCCTTAGAAAGGTCTGTGCCCGTAATTCCTGACACGCTATTGTGAAATAATAAGCAGTACTAACAGGATTGATGCATGCTTCGTACGTGGCATTGCTTTGAAAGTGGAGCCCAGAGCTTTTTTTCTCCCTGATAACCTCTCTCAGGACTTCCTCCCTCAGGGAAACCAACCACTGATAGAGCAAACTTCCCTTGTTTAAAGGCAAAAAGACAGACAATTGTTTCAACTGTAAACTAATTAAAAGAGATTACCACCAAGAGCTGGAGGTTCAAACCAGCCGTGCACTCCCACTGACAGTGTGATAATGCCAGGCTGGGGTCAAAATCATAAATCTGAAGGGAGCACACACAATGCTTAAAGCCAAAAAGCCTCTCTACTAAGCATGGGATATTGCCACATTAACCTCACCACCTCACAAATAAACTAGCTGAGAAAGAGAAATCCCATGGCCTCTTTCCCTTTAACGTCATACAGCTGTTGATGGAAAATACGAAGGTCTTTAAGCAAGCTCAAGGACCTGAGGCTGTCCGTACTCTAAAGCTAATCCGAGCAATGACACAATAAAAAGCTAATCATAACTGCTAATAACCTGGCTCCTGAACCAATATCTAAGTTACATCCACCGTGGGCTTATGGGGTGTTAGTTCATCTTCCTCCCCATCCCTCCAAAATAGACAAATAAATAAAAGCACGCTCAGTGCTAACTATGCATTCCACGCTCATTTCTTTTCTAATCAATCGCACATAGCTCAGAGTCCCTGTAGCCAAACAGTCTACCACATTCTCCCTATCCCCCAGGCTATGTACTGTATCCTTGCGTGAAGAAGCGTGCCATCCAGTCCAAACACACGGTGCTGACCCCGGACTGTCTGCGTGGAGGTGGTGCCCTCATGTTGATACAAAGCCAGTGTACAGATCAACACAAAGAAAAGTCTCACAGCAAAAGCTGCCAGACCACCTTTCATGTCTTAAGAATTCCTACTTTTAAAGGGAAAAAAAAAAAAAAAATAAAAATCCCTAAATCGCATTGCTCATTTACGGGACACCTCTTGGCTGTAAACTCACTACTAATAAAAGACCACTGTTATGTTGGCTCTTCAAAAATCCCAGACACCTTATGACCTTAAGTTTTTTTTCTTTCTTTTTTTTTTACCCACAGTGCTTTTGGCCAACAAGATCCCAAAGCACTTAGCCAAATGAATGTCCCCGCTGTACCCCAGGCCTCCTTTGCCCACCAGTGAAATGCTGCCACCTCCGGGCTGAACGGCAGCAGCTGTAGCGGCGCAGGCCGGGCCCCCCCCCGCCGGCCCGGCGCCCCTCTTCGGCCGCCCTTCAGAGGAGGGGGAGCAGAGTTTAGTTAGAGGATGCCGATTCTCGGGTGGAACGACCGGTTCGGTTCCGGCTAGGAGGAATACCTCGGTGATGCGAGAGCGCTGGCGTGGAGAGGAAAGGGGCGCAGAAGGGCAATCACCCAGGATTTCAAGACGGCGTAGGCCGCTACGCGGTGTCTTACAGAGTGTGCCGTGGGCCCCGGGTGACCCCGGCCCCCGCTTCCCAGCTCAGAGGCGCCCGCTCACTGCTTCCCTTCCTCCAGTCTTCTAACAACCTTGTTTACAGAGAGAGGAGGGCAAGACACACTTTGGTCCCCTGGGGACCTGGCAAGGGAGGACACGCCAGGCATCAGCTGCCCGGGGGCGGCTCTGGTAACTACCCACCCAGCCAGCCTCGCGTCGTCGCTGCTTCTGAAGAGAGACGGCATCAGGAATGGGAAGCACTTTCCAAATGAAAATGTTTTATTGATCTAATGACCTAAGTTGCTTGAAAGCCTTCCGAATAATAAATATTTTTCATTTAAAACCTTCACCGCGTGCCATTTTTCTTTGTTGTGTTATATTATTAATGTACCCATGAGACTTTAATACAAACGATGAACCTACTTCTGACAAAAACATGCTGAAAACTTCTTGGTAAAGGAACCAACTTCCATTGAAAGCCAAAGATTAAATCATTTTCTCTAGTATAAAGAGTATAGGTTAGCAGTCAGAACTCAGGTTTAATATTTGTTCAAGGTCAGTAATGGCTTACAATATGCCAGCGTGACCTCCCACAGAAAAGAATCATTATCTTGGCACCAACACCATGCTTTAATATTAACATCTCTCTTGACTTCAACGCTGAACAGCAAGGATGCTGATGGCCACACAGCCAACTCATCCTATGACGTTTTGCAAAACGTTTTTCTTCACCTTGCTTCAGCTTCCCCATATGAAATCGAGAACAGTAATTCCTCACCCACCCCAGGTCCGCAGAGCACTCCCTGAGGT
>VZTL01049606.1:3866-16124 GCA_013400535.1 Scopus umbretta | reverse complement strand
GCTTCCTGCTTCATGGAAATTCACCTTAGTAAATAATTGTTCCCTAAAAACACCAGGGCTGAAAGGATGACAACACACAAGAGGAACAAGTTTTAAGCAAACACCTGAAGCTGGAGGATTGTATAGAGACTACTGAAGAACAGCAGCTCCTGCTGATCCCTCCTACACCAGTTCCCAAAGGGCTAAGCAGTACACATACGATATATTTTCTTAAATCACATAATTACAGTAAATGCATGGGAAATAGTGAAACTGAATAGTAGGTCATGAGCAATATATAGATTAAAGACAGCAAGGCTGCCACAGTTTCTTTATGTCACTGGCCTAGACTCAAAGGCAAACAAAATGGTAGCCAGCAGCATGACTGGCTGATCCCAGCCTTGCTCAATAAGGCTTCAGAGACCTTCTGTGCCTCTCAGGTGAGGTGGGTTTTACTAGTGGCTAGAACTTAAAATCTATGATCTGCAAAATTTTGGGATTTAAGGTAATCACATACCTTCAGACCACTAAAGCACACAGGCAAAAAGAAATCTCCCCTCTCCTGACCTTAAATTCCAAGTAAAAGCAGAAGTGGAAAAAACAAAGTGGAAATAAGCATTATATGCATTTCCTTTTATTTTACAGGGCCCAGAAAGAGAACAAACTGAAGCTGTCACACATGCCTTTGGATCTCCCATTGTGAGTAGCCTTCCAAGTACCTCATGAAAACCACCTACTTCTGCACCATCAGTTTATTAAAATTAAAAATCCCTCTTTAAACCTGTTACTGTGCATAGGCCATACCCAACCACTAACTTTCCTTTGCTAGGATCTTCGCTTGTCAAGCAAATGGGGTCTTACGACAGCAGGTGTGTGTTTATGAGTCTTTCTTTAGAAGATATTTGCATTCAAAACAGTTAAATTTCATGGGACTGGAAAACAGCCTGACAAGAGTCCAATAGCAGGTCATTAGGGTTAGAAGGAAGAACAGAGGGAGAGAAAGGAAGAAAGAAAAGAGCAATACATGTTGTGTGTTAGACAAAGCAGCGTCTGGCTCCCCCCAACACTTACTGTCTAGAAAGCAAGAATACACGAGCTTTGAATCCAAAGAAGGGAAAAATTCAAGTGTTATGGCTTAAATTACCAAAACCTACCCCGATCCAGCCCATGTAGGATGTCCTCTGCAGCAAATCTGGCAATGCTCATTGCCGCCTTCTACTGTAAGTGAATTATACTTAGCTCCTACTCCTTGAGGGTCTGTAGCTTCCTCAGCTGGTGCTTTGACCTGTGTTTCCTTTTGATTTCCCCCTGGAACCTACTGCTTCTGCCTCACTTTTGATTCACGATAAGGTTTTACAGTCATACCTATTCATGTCTCAACTCCACTTAAACCTGGACACTTTAGCATTTGGTAACACAGTAACCACACTTCATCTTGACAAGACCCCAACAACTGTTAAGTGTCAAATATTTAATCAATTAATGAAAACAGCTTTATCTCAGGCAGAAATTCAAATGGGTACAGAACTTGGTTCTGCCGCCATTGCAGAGGGAGCCTGGCTATGACTGCCAGGACACAAGCTGCTCCACATCTGGGCAATGCTGAATGCGTACATAGAAGAAAAATACTTAGGGGAAACTACGCTAAGGTATCAGCAGTCAGACTTCTTGAATCCTGCTTCCCTACAGAAAAACAGAGGGGTTTCCCAACTGGGCTACACCGAAGTCATGACTCAGCCCATATATTCAGATAAATCCTTGGACACATGCTAGCCTGGATTTGGCATCAACTTTGAGCTATGAGATTTTGGGACACACAGAACCGTCAGGGCTCAGGGCAACATCAGCATTAGAGTACAGCCCCATTCTGCAGTGAAGAAATACCCCAACTGACAGGAATATCCCGTAAGAAATAGAGAGAAACTTGCTTTCTTTTCTAGTTAAAAGAACCTATACTATTTAATTTATCAGCTAATATTTTGACAATATCAAAAAAGAACTTAATTAAAACAAAGCCTTAAAATTAGAAAACGTAGCATTCTTTTTGCAGAGTGACAGCAGAATTTAAAACCAAAGGAGAACTGAAGTCAGACTGAAGCCACTTGCAGACATCTCTCGTCCTTTCAATCCAGAAGAGCTTTACGATTAATTCTTTTAATAGCTAACCAGCATTTTATAAAACACCATTAGAAATACCATCATCATGGGATGAGGAATCTAATATTGGAGGGGGGTGTGTGGGAAGAGACAAGACACAGAAAAATCTATCGTTACCACAAGAAGAGCTTAACATGCACCCAAAGTCCAAATTTGCATTTTTTTTAAGCAAGTAATTACAGTGGTTACAACCACACTGGATTAGTTTCTGGTTAGACCAGATTATTCATGATTTTAAATTTCCAGATTTGTTAATAGCTATAACAGAAGTTGCTGCTTCATATTACTATAAGAAACACTGGGCTTACACCTAAAATGTTTTCAGGAAGATGCTAAAGTTGGAGCACTACAGCATTAGGCCCAACTGAACAAAAACATACATTGCACTGAGGACAGAGCTGGATTTCCAAAAATCTTTCTCATCTTTCACCCAATTACTAGGACCCGAGTAACAGCTTAAGGTTGTTCCTTTCGAACAGCGGTAACATGGCAATTAGAATATTGCAGAGGACATACGAAAATCCTGGCAAATTCAATGCAGTGAGATGGTACTTTGAGCAGTAAGGAGGTTAACTTCCTTCCCTGGGATGGTTAGTGGTGACCGAGAAGCTTCACACAAACAAGAGTGCTGTTCCACACAGCCCAGCATACACTAACTCACTTCATACAGTAGGTGGGAGCTGCCTTTATAATAAGTAGGAGATGAACACAAAAAAGAACAACAAAAAGAAACCACGTTCTTAAGGAAGAGCTGTCTGGACAGCTAATAAGACACTGCTCACTTGTGTATTTTCACAATTTAAATACTTTTTTTTTTTCCCTCTTTTTTTTTTTTTTAGCTGCAGTTAAAGTCCAGGTTTTGGCCAAAATTAGCAAGTATTTTATTGCTGTGATAAGGAGACATCAGCACACTACTTGTCTGGAGACAGTGTGGCTCCAGCAATGGATAGGGAAATGTTATTAATCTAGACTTCAGCAGTCCCTAACAGTGAAAGCAGTAGTAGAGAACCATTTTTACCACTGATCACAAGCTGGTATTGAAAAGCAAGAGAGAAGACAGCAACTGACGCCCCTGTTGCTTATACCACCTGGGGTAGCAAGTTAAACCTCACAGCCTAGAAGCAATAAACTGGCTACGGCAAGTAAGAGAGTTCAGATGCCTCCACGATTTGCTCTTAGAACAGCTCTCTCTACAAACACCAGAATGCAACAAATCCAATCCTTTTCCTTTACAAGGCTAACCCCATGGTAGGACAATTTCCTCATCTTGAAACACTTATCCTAACAGAAAGAAAAGGAAAATGGGTAGTGGATGACCTGAAGATTATCATTTACAGTTTTATGGCAACCTCAAATACTATTAAAACAAAACAACTTCTGTTCCCTTCTTGCTTGGAAGAGACTGGGACTGTTCCGTCTGTGGTTGTGGACTGTTTCAGTGTTATCCAACTGCATAAACGAAACTAGTGTCAAAATTAAGTTTTAAATGGCTTGAGGTTTATAGGAATTAAAGAAGGAAAAATTAAATTTGAAACTGTGCTTGTTTACTAGCACTAATTAAATATGCCAGATTTCTGGGCAAGCTTCCTAGCCTGTGGCTACTACGTTACTGGCTTGTAAAACAGTCAACAAGTACATGAGTACAAAGCACAAATACAATAACAGAGATTTCGTGTACAGTCCTGCCCTTAGTTTATGAAGAAAAAATGTATTAGAAACAATCTGTAACTATGAAGACCTGTGCTAACCCTCTAGACTATATTAGTAATACAAAAAAAGGGCCAAGTCTACAATGGTTGCTCTTGCAGAGAACAGTTTTGTTTTTTTTTTTTTAAAAAAAAAGAAAAAAAAAAAGAGAGAGGTAAGAAGCAATAAGCACAACCAAAGTAACAGGAAGCCTTAAAAGACCAGTTTACTTCTAAAAATCCTGTGCTTCTGGGCTCTGCTCTCAAAGTAATTTGCTATTAAAAATAAAAGAGAGTTTTTGTACTTCACCACCACTGAATCTGCACCCCTCACAAATAGTAGCTTTTATTATTATATTAGAATTCACTAGGAAATAGGTTTATCCTGAAGAGCTGGTATTTCACATTTAATGGGAGCAAGGGCCATGTCCATAATCAGTCCAGTTAGACTCTAAACTCTTAAAACAGGTACTATCTTTGCATTCTACATTTTAAAAGAACCAGCACAATGAGCTCATAGTCTATGAGGAAGCTATCACCCAGCCAAGAAAGAACAAGCTAAAGCCAATATCAGATAAACAGAGCCTCTGGAGACTGCTCATCTCGGCACGCCGCTGAAATGAAACAGAGTAAAATGCAGTGGTGCCGGCATCATACCCGGGTAGGCAGGGGCAGGAGAAGGAAGAGAGTAAGATCTGATAGCCTAAATGCTGTTCTTTGCACATCCTTTCAGGAAAACCTCCCAATTTACTTTCCCTGGCTGAAGCAGCCATTTCTACAAAAGCAGCAAACAAATCTTAAAGAAACACTTGAGGACAATTTGCTGCCTTGACAGCTTTAAAATGAACAGCCTTTCACACCAAATCAAATGAATGTGTGTTCCCACTGTACAGTAGCTTTGCTCAGCTTTAAGGAAACCAGGAATTATGCTTCAATAAAAATTCAGCACGCAAATATTCTGCTATAAAAAGAGGCATAAACATATAACTCTCCAACTTCCAGAATCACGTACATGAGGCAAAGGGAAATGATATAAAAATAACTAGGTTTTTGTTTACATCTCAGATTTACAAGAGCAATTCCAGAAACTAAGTTCTTCCACAGAGGCATTGATTTAATTAGCCTGCATAGCATGCTTTATTTGTATTCAGACCTCCAATATACATTGATAAAAAAGAAACAAATATACAATGGATACACAAAAAATAAATTGCTAAACTTTTTCTATGCCCAGGTGCAGGTAAGAATTCTTAAACACACTTTCATGGGCTCTTCCTTACATGCAAATGATCCTTTTTTAATGTATACAGACTATGTATGTTTTCAATTAAAAACGTGACTGGATCGATTGGATCATATATTCTTGCAACCAGCCAAAAATCAAATACAAACTGAAGCCCTGCAGGAATTTCTGGAAGTACAAACCATTCAGCACAACAGTTCTACTTCTGGCAAGGAGAATCACCTCTCCTTTTGAAACAAAACTGGAAGCAATAGCAGTGTGGAAACATATGCTGTCATTCAGCAATGAAATAACTACACTAATGAACAATACTCAGAAAACATTAAAAAAAGTAACCGGTGAAAATCTCAGATAAGCAAGTATCAAGTAACAGCAGAGCACTTGCTTCTTACTTTTTGGTAACTGTTAATGTCAATTTTGGGTCTTACTATTCAACAAACTGACAAAATTAGTTCCTCAGACATGTGAGCAGGGGATTCTCTTCAGAACACAAACAGTGGCAGTGAGGGTGACATTTTTCCTTAAAGTAACAAACAGGACTATGAAGAATGGGTTCTCATGCACTTTTTTCACTGTATTTTGATCCACATTACTACAGACTTTCTCTGGTTGTCCTTCCTCATGTTAGATTTAAAAGCCGAAACATCCCAGAACTTGGGGAATAAATATTTAACTGTGAGTGTAAATAAGACGGTATTATCCACCTTTGGAGGTAACATGCAAGTTCAAGACAGTGCCTACCTGCAAGGAATACTTCCGAAGCTCAGCAATTTCTCTCTTGTCTAGAACTTCACCTAATTCTCCATATCCATGGCTCTACCCAGCCTGCAGCAAGCAGGAATCAACAATTTAGAGCAGTAAACGTACACTTAGAAATCAGATCAGCTTTTACAAAGATACGGCCCCAACATCTTTCACTTGCATGCACTGCAGTTGTCCTTGACTCTCCCACCACATGCACAGCACACATTTGGTTGTGGCCCCAAACCACTACACTGCAGCACACCTTCCCAGAACTCCTGTTCATTTCAAGTGTTTATACGCTGAACAGCTCCTTTCAGCTCTCACCTCTTCACCACACAGTAGCTTTTCAGGCACTAACCAATGATGAAAAACACCCATCAGCTACATGTCAGCAAGTCTGGAAACCTTAGGAAACAGCAGTATCCTAAGATACCTAAGATACTTCCATTGAGACTTGAATTAGCACTTACAGCCAGTTTTCTTATTGTCATTGCAGGAGGAGACAAAATCAGCAGCAGTGACACAGGCACATGGCAGGTAAAAGACTGAAGCCTTCCAGAAGTCCTCAATAGAACCTGTGAGTCACCTCCACAGGGGACTCAACATGTTTTCCTTCAGGAAAATTACAAAGCCAATGGACAGAAAGAGTGTCAAGCAAAACTAGCCTTTACATTATTGTGTTGCAGTCTGCTATGAGCCTTCTGTCACTTGAAGATTGGTGCTCCGGACTAAACACTTTTTTCACAGATGCACAAGTTCATATCCTCGCATCCGCTGCCTTCAAGATGATGAATCAATCAATCATGACTTCAAAACACAGAAACGAAGGAACAGGTAAAGTGACAGATTTCTTTGCAGCAGGTTACTCAGCTGTGCTTCAGCTCTGGTATTTGGCACTTCTGCTGTTTGTGGCATTCTTGACTTACATGTTCATTGTATCTTCATTTATGCACGTGACCTTTATGAGGCCACTAATTAGCAGGGCAGTATCACCTTTTTTTTATTACCAGAGCCTGTCATTCAGAAAACATTAACTCTTTCTCTTCGTGCATACAATTTTAATTTAAAAAAGTGAAGAAGCAGATCACACACAGCAACCCAAAGCAACTCTGATCTTTTAAAGCAGATCACGCATAAGAAATTGTTGTCATGCTTTTAAAATGTTTAGGAGAAATGATGGCAGTTAGTCTTCAGAGTGATCACCTTCTAAAGGGAAGTACTTTTCTACTGTGAGAAGTACGCTATTTGAAGAACTATAAAAGATTAACTCTTGATTGATATTTGCATTTTGTTGGAAATGAAAAGTGCTAACCAAAGCTGTACATATGGGTTACAAACCATAATTCTTATCTCAGAATTTAAAAGATGCCATCAGGTGGCCAAACCGGCAGTGGAAAGCAGCAAACACAAGAATTAAGAAACATAAGCATCGCTTTTTCCCCTTTATCCAAAGTAATATGGGCCTGAGAAAGTCTAGATGATACTACTGTTTCTGCACCAGAACTGGCTCCTGCCAAGTCCTTCTGGTACTTCCACGGCATGCCCTGAGCCCCTGCAGGGCTCACTACCTCAGGAGTTGCTCTGCCCGCCCAGCTACGCCGCTGCCAGCCCAGCCTGGTCCTGGCAGCAGTACAGCCACTCGCATGTTAGCTCAGGTGCACCGCTGCAAGCGGTGCCAGACTCAAGCCAGCATTTGTAGAACCAGTTCATTTGCACGCAAGGAACCACCTATCTACAGATTTGATCGTGTACACTCAGGAGTAGTGGCTTGTTAATGCAAAAGAAAACACATTTCATTTTTCACTGTGTGTCCAGTGCTTTTGTGTGAAAAACTGGAGAATAAGTACCTTGAAAGGAAATTAGAGACAGTGGTGTGGTAAGAATAGCAGTGCATAACATCATAACACACAATAAACTATACGATAATACATTTAAATATTACTGATGTCTGACATGCAGAAATGAAAGTGCTGAAACTGAAAATCTAGGTTTAAACATGATCTGTAGCTCATGCTGTACACAGTGTTACATTAGCTGCTTCTTGCAGGTCGTTTTAACAAGTACTATTCTGATTCTAAATGTAGGAAAGCCAACAGTTAATACCCTGTACTCAGAGCAGCATTTTACATTTACAGTATTGACATAAACATTTATGAGTTTATGCCCCTATGAGACAGGAAAGAAATATTACATTCATTTTAAAAAGCAAAGAAAGTATGAGAGACGAACATTAAGTGGACTTCTCAAGGACACAAAGCCAAGTAGAGAAGTGAGATCTCTTTGTATATTAATTACAAGACATTCTTAATGCGAACAGGTGATAGCACATCAATTCACATGTTAACTTTTACCCTTTCCAGCACCAGATGACCTGTAGAACAAGAGAACTCTTCCTCTGTAAACACAAAGGTTGCTTATTTTAATGGTTCTCTACAACAATCAAACAGATTAACAATATTATTTTTTACCAAGACAAGAATAGATGACTGAGAAATAAGGTCAGACAACTTCTCTGCAAACCCTTTAAGTCAACAGTTGTCCAGGACATGAGAAGTAATTTTTTACCCCAGGCACAAGGTTATATATGTCACATATGAAAGCCTGGAATCTATATAGTATCATAGATCGATATAGATAGATATATAGATCTATCTAGTATTGTAACTCCTCCTTTTTAGCTGACAAACATCAAGGGCATAGCAAAAAAATGCCAAAGTCTACTTTTTTCAGGTTGTTTCTTTCACATAATAACGTAAATCAGAAAACACCCAGAATCCTGCATTCTAGAGCTACACTGTCATGAAGTACATCTAAAACACACACATGCAAGAGATATTCCTTGAATCTGAAATGTATACTATTTTCTCAAAGGGTAAGACACAGAAAAACATACCAGCAAGCACTCATTTGTCTCACTGATCTATCGCCTTGATACTTTTAACTACACTGACTTAACAAAGGAATCTAAATTGTATAAATCAATGTCTCAATTAACATTTTGTTTAGGAAGAGTTACGGAAGAGAAACAGAATGTAATAATTTGCTAGCACAGTGGCTCCAGAGGTCTGGGAGCAAGTGCAAAAAGAATGGAGTTGAATGTGGGAAGGGTCCATTATTCTTTCAATAGTGTCTGGTGCTGCAAAATACGTGCTTGCATACTTTCCTACTTGAAAAGCTTAAGTCTTCAGTAGCGACTTGGTCTGGGAAAATGGCAGGCACCCAGATGCTAACCCAGGAATCTAGGAAGGAGATCTACCTGAAAAACAGTATTTTTCAAGTGGCCTTAGAAGTGAAAAATGGACATAAAGAGAAGACTCATTCCCAAGGGATTTTATTCCTTGTGTCTGGCTGCTGTTTGTCAGGTGCTGTTCCCCGCACACATACCCAGCACATTCTAATGCAAGAATGGAGAGGGCCTCTCTGAAAATAATCACACTTGCTGAAAGACCTGCCCTGCATAAATATCTCTAACAACAGTACAAACAGAAATCAGCCTTCTTGCCCGATACTTTAGTTGAAATTTATGGAACTGCTGGCCGTGATTCTGTTATTACTATTCTACCTGGCTAAGGCTCAAAGTCACAGAAGTGGGAATTTCAGAGGTATTTTCAGAAATGCTGTAGCTCATTCAGGGGAAAAAAAAACTGACAAAAAAAATAAATACCTAGTTCTAGAAATGCTGTACCCATACATTAATGAACAAAGCTATATATTACACATATATGCATACATGTATGAACACATGAACCATACAGATGGGACAGAGAAGTTAGGGACACACATGGCCTACGAAATGGTTTTTAATGCTACACCTTGGGAATAATAAGGCAAAGGGAAAAAAATAAAATCAAAGGGAATAGTGAAAGACAGTCTCTTGTGCTCTTGCAAATATCACCAGCTGCTGGAGGATTTATATGCAGAAAAACTAGAAATTGGGCTTTAACTTGAATTTTTCTTGCTTTCTTACTGGTTTGCTTCCAGCCCTTGGAGTTTAATTAAAGCCCATCAGCCAAATTTTTTCTGTCTGAAGGCCCTAAATTATTCCCTTTTAAAAATCTCTCTGTATTGACTGACCCAGATTTTCCAAAATCTTGAGCTTCAAACTAATCTGAATTATGAATACTCGAAGTTTAAAGGATTTCAAGATGATAGACCCAAGTAATACCAACAGCTATTGCTGGCCAATATGCAAGTATGCAGGTACATGTAAATTATACTTAGAATGAATAATTGTGCAAGATACAACATTCTGCATTGCTAGTTCATGTATCAAGGTCTAATAGCCATCTCCTTTTAATTCCTAATAGAGGATTTCATATTTGGTGACTGGGGAAGGAGAGAGTCTATAAGAAATCTCTAAGGCAAGTGGATAAGACATTTTA
Source organism: Scopus umbretta (assembly GCA_013400535.1). Lineage (NCBI taxonomy): Eukaryota > Metazoa > Chordata > Aves > Pelecaniformes > Scopidae > Scopus > Scopus umbretta. The sequence goes on along the minus strand of VZTL01049606.1, from coordinate 5,934 downwards.
TTGTGTATAAAAGAAAGCTCTATCTAATCTTCTCTAGCTGAGAAAATGGTGCAATAAATTTGATGAAGAAAGGAAGGATTTAAAGCCAGAGAAAACTAGGATTTCTCAAAGCAGAAAGGCAGGGGACATGCTGCCCGCAGGAACAGATCTCTGCTATTTACTTGATCTACTGGAAGAACTCCCGGGGAACATGTCTTAGCAAGAGAAAGGAAAGTTTGCTATGCTCTTCATTTCCTGTGTAATTCCAGAAACTGCCAGCACAATGCTGTTTGGGGAGAACCACACAACAGCTATTCAAGAGGGAATTCAGCATTGTATTCTGAATGAATGGAAACATTTTGAAAGATATATATTTGCTGCGAGTAAAATAGAATGCGGACCCAGTAAGGATCGTGGGCACACATATACCTCCAACCAGCTAATTGTATATTCTGACTCTTCCCATTATGACTTTCACAATATTCTTAGCAGTGCTAAATATGCCAGTAAATCATCCAGGTTAGAGTTCACAGTAGCCATTAAGTAAGTGTAATAAATCAGCACTAAAAATATTATGCAACTACAGTTCAATTGATACCAAGTGTAACTAATTTTAATGGAAAGGCTATCACTTTTATGTATCCCTGCAAGTTGGTGATTTGGGATCTCAATGACCAGGATGAAAGAAAGGCTCTTCAAAGTCCAGGTTCTTAGAAAAAACTAGATCAATGGTTCCTTGCAAAAATCTCAAGGGTACTTCCCTCCAGCCCACTGCAAAAATCTTCTGCTGAGCATGACAATTTAAAGCATTTAAAAAAAAAAACAAACCCAAAACAAAACAGTAACACAGAACAGTAAGGGAACCACGAGCTGTGGCTGGGCTTGGGAGCCAGGACCTCAGCCCCACGCAGAATCAGACCTTTTAACTGAAGAGGAACAGTCACATGCCTCATTTCACCCTTACTTTGCTTTAAACTAGGCTGTTTCCTCCCCCCCATATTCCACATTGGCTGATAAATTCCCCAACGGCGGGTGTTAACTAACTCCACATTCCAGTCTGCTCTGCGTCATGGAGTTCCACATCCCGCTGATGAGGAACACATGGCGGACATGTAGTAGGGGAGAGCCTGACAGCACTCGCACAAGCAGGGATAACTCCTCTGACCTTTGGCTTTTTTTTTTTTCTCTGTACCATCCCAACCGCACAATAAGGAGTCTGTGCCCCTCTGTCACGTACTGATCATTCCGGGATTGCTGGACACAAGCTGAAGCCCTAAGATTTCAACAGGCAGCTCTACTGAACACGCACTATGGCTGAAAACATACATTAAAAGCAAATAATTGATCATTCTGTGTCTCGCCCCTAACCAGACCATTCAGAGAAACGTTTTGATCATACAAGTTACATCTGGATCAATTGAGATAAATATGTCACAAAACCAAGCAGTCATGACTGCATTTCCCATCAGCTCTGCAAAATAAACTAACTCACAGTGTTGCTAAAAACTACACAGTGGCAACTGTATTAAAACATTAAGACATCTTTCTAAAACGAACAGACCATTTGTCATCTTTTCAAGACCCAAGCCTGGCTTAGAGTAACAATGAGAGAGATTCAACTTCAGTATTGTCCAACCTCATGACTCATCCAGAGCACTGCATTTACCAAGTCACATGGACTCAAGGGTGTCCAAGCAATACAGTCAGCAATCTTCCTCCTTTGAAACCTCCGAAAAGTAAAAGCGAATCACAGGCTAAGTGCTGGTCTGAGACCACAGCAGCCAGACAGACAAATGACTAATGATGACCCGTGCAACATATATTTACTGACGATTAGAAACCAAATGCTTAGCCTCACGCTCTCTGCTTTTGGTCTTACGTATACTGTAACGCTGGCAAGAATCTTGCAGCGAAATTAAATCCATTGCCAATAAGTCTTTCTATAGCTACATTCAACAGAAGTCGTTGCTAATATTCCGGATTCTAAGATTCATGACCTCTTACCTGTACAAGCTGTCAGGACATGGCATGACCTTTCTTTTATAAATAGAACCTGGGTATGTTGTACATTCCTTTCAGCCTCCCCCCC